>OZ020236.1:23895078-23939875 GCA_963971235.1 Cryptus armator | reverse complement strand
TTCGGTTTCGAATTTCGAAAGCTTGACACACTGATGGAACTGACAATCGTCGATAACGACGACCGGCTTTCCCGAACGCGCGCCCGTCGGATCGTCGCCACCTCCGCCCAAAGTACCACCTCCGCCGCCTTTCGTACCTCTGGCATCCATGACTATTTTATCG
Source organism: Cryptus armator (assembly GCA_963971235.1). Taxonomy (NCBI): domain Eukaryota; kingdom Metazoa; phylum Arthropoda; class Insecta; order Hymenoptera; family Ichneumonidae; genus Cryptus; species Cryptus armator. Next base: position 23,939,712 of record OZ020236.1, on the reverse strand, counting down.
TTTATGCCGAATTTGCATTCCGGCATACCGGACAAGTAGGACTTCATCACCACCTGGCGGTATTGGGTTATCGGATCATTCGACGATTGGACGATTATCGAAATATTCTTTTGAAACATTTACCGGATTAGCAGCTAGCGGATTACCTTTCCGGCGACGTGAGCGCTCAACACTTGTCCCTGAGGACTCATCAACAGATTAACGTATTCCAGAACATCGAGGAAAAGTTCATTACGACGGTACTTGATACCTTCCCTTCTCCAGCCAATTTGTCCCGTAACTTGCGACGTTATCTGCGCCTGTTCCTCCTTTGTCGCAGATTTTACTCCCTGCTGAGTAATGAATGTCTTCAGCACTCCTGTATCGCAATTCTGCGGATAACCAAAGTCCAGAATTTCTACGATAAAAATGGGCCGCGCGTCAGTCATTTATGACGCATTTCAAAGATCAAAAAAACAAACAAACAAAGTAAAATTTGCAATTTTTTACCGTCGAGCAATTCGTAAATGAGAACAAAGTTGTTCTTGATATTTTCCTCGGAAATTTTTCCAAAGTACGACTGCATTACGTCGATGATTTTGAGCAAAAACTCAAAGACCATAGCGGCGTTGACATTTTGCTTGGTAACCGCCGCCAGCCAGATGTTCGCTCTCTTGATGTGAAAGAAAGACGTTCTGGCGATATTGGTAACGGGCGAACGTACCTGCTGACGGGCGTGTATTACGTTGACGCGAAATGCGTCTACCGCATTTCTGCCAATGTCGTCTCTGTACACCCGAGAGATCAGAACCTCTCCCTTGTGATTATAAACAAACAGACCGCCGATCATGGCGATGAACAATTGCCCCTTTTTATACTATACCTGAAAAACACGCGAAAATACGCGTTAAAAATAAATTCATAAAAATTCGTACACACGAATTTAAGGATATCCTTACCAAAAGCCGTTTCTGTTCGATTTTGTCAACGCTTGTGCGGTCTAAAGAAAAGAACACGCTTGATTCATTGGAATTTTAAAAAGATTTTTTGATCGTCTAGTTTTTTTGCAACGCGCTTTCAAAGTTATGTACCTTAACATGGGAAGGATACGAACTAACCTAAAAAACGATACAATCCAGCGCACTTTTCTCCGCAAATTTCTCTTCGATTGAAAAGAAAAAAACTAACCGCGTCTAGGGGATACTTCAAAACAGATTGTGCGTACAAATTTAAAACATCTTCACCGTTTAGTTTAGTAAACTACCGCCGTGAAAACGCAGCGTCTATCTCTTTCTAGCACGCTTGCTTTGTATCACCTTTCTCTCTCGCGCATCGACTACCGCGTTCAGCGCGGAGCCCCTCTCCCGTGCCCCCCTCGCAATTCTGCTAAGGATATCCTTAAACAATAACAAAAAAAACATCATCGCAATAAACGATCATTCGAAAAAATGCAAACGCAAGAAATTCGATAAATTCTATGTTAATCGTAAAGAATAGTTCGACGTACTACTCCACAGCAGCTTCCAGCATCGGTACATTATTCGGTGTATCTCAATCGTAACCTACGATAAACGAACGACACAACTAAACAATCGAGATTACGAATTCGTCGTCATAGCTATTATTTCGAGACGCCATTGACTTATTCAATGAGATATCTATACAGACGAGATCTATATAACGCAAATGGGCCATCGTTTGGCGTTACAAATAAAGCACAAGAATAGTCGATAACGCCCCATTTCACGAATGACATTTCCGAGTGTATCTCCGAATGTCTTGCGAACGGTTAGTACTATCGATCGCGAGAATTGCCAAAAAAATTCGAATTATTTACATTCTTATTTGCCTCTAACCACGATTCCGATCGCTCGATTCGAACGAATGAATGCAATTGTTTACTTGTTTTACTACTCACGCATCTCTCTTCCACGAACGTAAATTGCGAATAAACGAATGTTCACCGATAGGCTACCAGTGCCGACTTGGCGAATGGAGCAATTCAATCGGACCGACTGCCGACTGCCAAGTGACGACGACGTCGACGACGACGAAGACACCCACTTTTCTACACTGCTCGCGTCAAACTATGTTCTCCATCGACCTCCTCCGCGCGATGCACGAACAAACGAATAACAAAAATTTTGTGTTAAAAGATGTTATTTTATTCGTCACTTCGATCGGAAAATTGGTTAATGCATCGTTGTTATTCATTTCGCGAGTATTCGCATTGACTAGCAGGCGATCTTCCGCTTCGCGGATAACAAGTAACAAAAGCGTCTTGTCTATGAAAGAGTATAAATTAAGAAACGTTTCGGCACGAAAAATGTTGCTTTTCGTCAATGTTTGTTTTTTCGCGACGCAATGTTGATGCAGCAACAACGTATACAAGTATTATGAGAATTATTTCATTTGTGCGAAACAACATGAATCAACAACGAAGTATGATTCTGAACTGATTAAATTTCCAGCAATTAATTGCCATTGAACGATAATAATTTCATAATATTCAGCAGATTTTTGTCTTGCGAGATACGCGATATCGGCGATATAGTTCATAAATGACGACAATAATTAATAAGAATAATATTTACGATAAAACAACAAGGTAGCTCGAGAATTCGGAAAATTGGGCTTCCGCTGTCCTCATTGGTCGACCGCGCCGACTATACGCGCAGTGATGATCAACGATGTGTAGAACGCCTCGATGATTCCAAATGCCTTCGTTTGTGTGACGTTAGATTTATCGTTTATTACAGATAAAAACGACGAAAAGTTGTTTCGGTCTTTCGTTTTATTAGCGCGCCGTCCCTATTAGCGGACGAAGAAAATAATTAAAAAATGCCGCGTATTATGATAAAGGGTGGCGTTTGGCGCAACACCGAGGTACGTGAAAATCAACATAACCTGAGACACGATGCCTGCTATACGAATTGGAAAAAAAAAAAAGAATAAAGTGTTTTCCATTAAAATGTCGGAAAATGCAATGTTACCGCTTATGGCAGTATTTATGTAATATAATTGACGAAACGGATTTCAGGATGAAATTCTCAAAGCGGCTGTGATGAAATATGGAAAAAATCAGTGGAGTCGTATAGCGTCTTTGCTTCATAGAAAATCGGCGAAGCAATGCAAAGCTCGTTGGTTCGAGTGGTTGGATCCGAGTATAAAGAAAACGGAATGGAGCCGAGAGGAGGACGAAAAACTTTTACATCTGGCAAAACTCATGCCGACGCAGTGGAGAACGATAGCTCCTATAATAGGACGTACCGCCGCTCAATGTCTGGAGAGATACGAATATTTATTGTTAGTTAACGACGATGATTCTTGAATTTTTCATTCTTTACAAGCTTTAGATGATAAATTATTGGATTATCTTTTGTCGCAGAGATCAAGCGCAGAAAAAAGAAGAAGGAGAGGACGCGGCGGACGATCCAAGGAAACTAAAACCAGGAGAGATCGATCCTAATCCTGAGACAAAACCCGCCCGTCCCGATCCGAAAGACATGGACGAAGATGGTCAGTGAAAAATTCATCCGTACCGCTTAATTTCGCAGTTTTAACATATTTTTTAGCATAGCAGAGAAAAAAAATAGAGTATGCCCGTTTATGTAGCATTATAAGATGTAATTTTCGTTATTTTGTTTTCTTCAGAATTGGAGATGTTATCGGAAGCTCGTGCGAGACTGGCGAATACTCAGGGTAAAAAAGCAAAGCGCAAAGCTCGCGAAAAGCAATTGGAAGAGGCGCGTCGTTTAGCGGCACTTCAGAAACGTCGCGAGCTGAGAGCGGCGGGGATAACCGTATCCCAGAAGAACAAGCGTAAGCGAGGAGTAAATTACAACACCGAGATACCGTTTGAAAAACGACCGGCATCGGGATTCTACGATACGTCGACGGAGCACGTAGATCCGCTGGCTGCGGATTTTTCGCGGATGCGACAGCAGCATCTGGACGGCGAGCTGAGAACCGAGAAAGAGGAAATCGAGCGACGAAAGGACAAGCAAAAGATGAAACAACGCAAGGAGAACGACATTCCAATGGGAATGCTGAACAACGACGAGCCATTGAAGAAGCGAAGCAAACTCGTGCTTCCCGAACCTCAAATATCCGATCAAGAGTTGCAACAAGTTGTCAAACTGGGACGCGCCTCCGAGGTTGCGAGGGAAGTCGCTACCGAGAGCGGTATAACCCTCTCCGACAGTCTGTTGGCCGATTATTCCCTGACTCCGAATATCGCTGCAACTCCGCGCACACCCGCGGTTATCGATCGAGTACTTCAAGAAGCTCAAAATGTCATGGCTCTCACCCATGTCGATACACCATTGAAAGGTACTTAAAAACTGTCGGCGAGATCTGCTTTTTCACTCGATTCTACTTTTTATTTATTTCTCTTCGAACAGGCGGCGTTAACACTCCTCTCGTTAATTCGGACTTTAGCGGCGTTTTACCGTCCGCGAATACCATTGCAACGCCGAATACAGTCCTGACAACGCCTTTTCGATCTCAGCGTAGCGACGGCACGCCGTTGAACGCTTCGTTCAACACGCCGGCCTCGTTGAGAACTCGGAACGGTACACTCGCCCCGACCCCTGTACGCGACAAGCTGAGCATCAATCCGGACGAGGGCCTCGACGCCTCTTCGGAGACGCCGGCTCTGCAAAAACAAAAGAAGGAAGAATTGCGCGCTGGACTGAGCACGTTGCCGACGCCGCGCAACGATTACGAAATCGTCGTGCCGGAGAACGAGACGAAAGAGGATGGCACCGACGATCTTGCCGACGACGTTGTCGAAGATCAGGCCGACATCGACGCTAGAAGACAACAAGACATTTTCGAACAGAGTCAGTAATAATAATCGTTTCTATTCGCGAGATGACAAATCTTCCTTTCTTTTTTCTCATTTATAAAATTCAGACGATTTTTACAGAGAAAAAAGAACTGGCGCGACGCTCGCAAGTCATTCAGAGAGATCTGCCTCGACCTACCGAAGTCAATATGAATATTTTGCGACCGGTAATGGACTCGCCGTTGACGGATCTGCAAAGGGTAAATCGATTACGAACCCTACCTAAGATGGAAATCTTCGACCAATTAAATCAAATTCATTCAATCGCGCATTACGTTTTTTCATTTTGGTATTGCAGGCGGAAGAATTGATAAAGAGAGAAATGATTACGATTTCCCAATACGACGCTTTGCAAAATCCAACGCAGCCGAATACCAAACGCGGATCGTCCATCGTATCTCAAGCGCAAGCGTATCTTGATCAGCATCCCTATACGAATTTCGAACCGGAAGAACTCAATGCTGTAAGAAATATTCAACATTCATTTATTTGCCTTAATATTAAGGATTCAATTTCCAAATCTTACATTTCACTTTCTTTTTTTTTTCCGAATTTTCTACCATTAGGAATATACGTGTGATACTATATTCTTAATGCTAAATACTAATACTTGACATACGATGATTTGAATCTATTTAGGCAAAACAACTGCTCACCGATGAAATGGCTGTTGTGCGAGAAGGAATGGCTCACGGTGATCTTAGTTTAGACGCTTATACGACCGTCTGGGAAGAATGCTTGTCACAGGTAGACAGACCCCTACCTACCTATTTCGACTCGTTCTTTTGTCCAAAGAACTTTCGTGTCATAAATCATCAACTATTTTAGGTATTGTATCTGGAACCGCAAAAACGATACACGAGAGCGACTTTGGCATCGAAAAAAGATCGGGTAGAAGCGTTCGAGAGGAAATTAGAGGAGAATCGGGTTCACATGACGGGGGAGGCGAAACGCGCAGCGAAAATGGAGAAGAAATTGAAAATTCTCACCGGTGGTTATCAAGTGAGAAGATTGCGAAATATTATCGATACTATCAATTAGCAATGGTTAAAAAATACTAAAAATATCGGCAGACTCGGGCGCAAGTATTGACGAAGCAGCTGCACGACGTTTGGGAACAAATCGAACAAGCGCATCTCGAATTATCGACATTCAAGTTTTTACAAGCTCAGGAAGAGGCCGCGATACCGAGAAGAATCAACGCTCTAATGGAAGATGTCAATCGACAAACGGAGCGTGAAAAACTTTTGCAAGTTAGATTCGCACAACTTGAGCAACAGTTGCAGCAGCTACAAGTACAATAATGACGCTTCCATAAATAATTGTAAAGAAAAAGAACGACGAGGTATCCAAGCATTATAACATTTATACTCCTGAAATGCGTGAAAATTTCACTTCTCAATTCCTTTTTATTTATCCTCCGTAAACGCCAACGTCTCTTTATCTCCATTCCTTTATTTTTATCGTCTTAATAAAGTTAATTTCATAAGATTTATCTCTCCGCAGGAATACGTCGGATGCTGTTCCGACAAGGGTATACATTCTATTTTAAATTTTTTCTTCGCTTCTCTCGTAAACTCCTTCCAAACTGCAATCTGTCTCGGAGTGTCTCTCTCTTCCTGAGATAAAATAGCGTAGGCTTCGACATTCCGTTCGCTCAGAAGTTGCAGAGTTTTTATCAAAGGTTCGATCGACTGAAATCGAACGAGAGTACGATGAGAGTATCGAGATAGGTAAACAAAACAAAAATCGTCTTTTACGTTTTTATTTAAAAATACGTGAAAAATCACGCGATATACCTCTGTATAGTATACACAATCGGCTAAAACAATAATATCGGGAGAAAAGTCCGATGGAATTTCTTTGCCCCATTCGAGAACTTTGCCACACGCCGAACCACCCTCCATTTTCCATTCATCTTTATTCAATTGGATATTCTTTTGCAACATTGGTAAGCTACTTTCTAAATCGGTCATCGTAACGTGAGCTCTGAAAAATTCTCCATAATAAATATAATCCCCTTTTCGTACTGTTAAATATAATTGATAAGTGATGATGATGATACCCAAGGCACGCGGCAGTCATTCCGACACAACCAACTCCAGCCCCCAATTCGATAACTTTTTTCCCACGTAGCCAATCCCCGCCGAATCTGTCGTCGTCATCATCGTCGTCCTGGCGGCGGCGGCGGCGGCGGCGGCAACATTGTATATCGAGATACTTTGCGAGGACCAATGCAGCGTCCCAAACTACACAGCTGACATCACCGATCTTTTGTTGATACAACGTTAAAACATTATTTCGAGCTTCCAATTGCAAAGTTCTCGTGAACGTATCGTTGTTTTCGTCGTCACTCATTGCCGGGCGAATGCATATACATTATAATAGAAGAGGAGAGGATTACGGGAAACGCGAGAACGCGAGCGCCTCCTGTGACGATATTGTTAAAAAAAAAACAACATTATTATACAATAGAAAATGCGGGGCGCGACGTGCAAAGTTGTACCAAGTTACACCAGTCGTCGGTGCAACAGTTTTTGTCCTGAAAAAACTTGGGACGGAGCTTGGACTTGTGCGGCGCGGCATCCTGCATAAAACTGCATAAAACCAGGAAAAACGAACAAGACAAAGATCGTCTGGGATTGTCAATTTGACAGTTAACGCACGCTTGTCACTTATCGCTGCCTATCACATTGTTTATCAGCGCGGAAAAAAAAAAAAAAAACCTTTCGATAGTCACAATGGTGGAATTTTGGTGTTTCGAGTGGTAAAAAGTGAAAAAATAAATATGTCATATCCGGATTACGAACAAACGGCTCACGATCACGCGGCATTACTGGTACTATTGAGGCCGATCGGTCCTCAAATAAAGCAAAAAGCACTCGCGCGTATATGCGAGCGTATAACGAAGAGCGGAAGTCGCTTTCCGATCGTCGATTCCAGCGGCTCGACGCGTGAAATCTTCACGCGTTTCGTCAAGGACCATCCTGTGGAAAACAACGATTGGGGCGAATTTCAGACTCACAGGAGATTACTGGGTCTCGTCACGTTTGGCAAATACGAAGATCAGACGGAACTCAACGAATTGTGCCGATTGCACGAAACACTGAAAGTCAAATATGTCTCTACGCTGTACGACTCGAGAGCGGTACTGTTCGGTCCGGTCGCTTCGGAGAATCTCAACGAACCGCCCAAAGATTACGGCACTCCGTTGAATTTTAAGACGAGAGGAATTTTTTACAACGACGACGCTTGTCCGCATCTCGAGTCGCAGATAATGGAATGTTTGCACTCCCTTTTTTGGATATTGGAGTCAAAGAGATTGGAACGTTCCAGAGAAAAAATCGACAGAGTTTCGCTCATTCTTGCGCCTTTTGAGAAGAAAGATTTTATCGGATTGGATTTGGAGTCGCGAAACAATAGGAAAAGATGCGTAGGTAGAATGACAAAGCATCTCGGAGATTTGTGTCTTCAGGGAGGCCTGTGCGCCGACGCTCTCGGTCATTATAATTCAGCTGCGAGTATTCTTCAAGCGGTCAACGATTGGCTCTGGTTGGGTGCCGCGTGGGAGGGACTTTGCGCCGCTTCCGCTCTTCTTTTGTATCCCAACATGTGCAGAACTTTGCCACTGCAGAGAAATTCTTCTTTGCAGGAGGGAAGCCCTGGTAAACAGAGGTAGAGACAAGTTTTTTTTTTCTTTTTTAATGTACTTTTTACTCGAGAGCCGATATATGATTATTTTTATTATTTTTTCAGACGAGGTTCACAGGCGGCGGCGGCAGCGGCGGCGGCGGCTTTACCCGTGCCTCCAGCGATAGACCAAATCAAGATCGAGACGCCGAACATCTTGCTACCCGAAGATATTCCGAAAAAGTATCGCGAGGCCATTGTTCACTACAGCAAATATCAGAATGCCGGTATAATCGAAACGGAGGCGAGTTTCAAAGCGACAAGAATATCCATCGAGCAGAATTGCACGTTGCAGGCTGCATCGTTTCTCAACAACGTTGTATTCATTAATTTAACGCTGAGCGAACAAGAGAAGGTCATTAATAATAATGATAAAAGTAGTTAATCGTTCTCCCGATTCAAACTGATGATGTTTAAACTCTCGACACTTGGACAGATCGATCGTTTCACAATACTTTCCGAGCTCTACTCGACGTTTGGATTCACGAGAAAAGCATCGTTCTGCATGCGTTTGGCCGCAACGAGACACGTATCGCCGCACAATCCGAATCCCGATTGGCAACAATGTTATAATTTGATGTTACAAGCGACATCGGGATTCAAATTGTCTCTCGATCCCGCAGAAATGACGAATGGTAAATTAATAACGCGACTCGTTCGTTATTCCTTTATTCCAATTGCATTATTTGTCATAATTTGTTTTTAGAGCGACGAAAAGGTTGGCCAGCTATACAGATTCAAGTGATAAACGAACTCGTAGCCGCTGCCAATAGAATGGGAAATGCCGCACTGGCAACGAGACACATGACATTTTTGCTTCAAACTATGTACAACCATTTGAGTCCTACGGAACGAAAGGATATTGCACTTCAACTTCAAGGAGTATCTCAACAGTGCGAAGGCGCACCGGTTCCTCTCGTATGTACCGTAATAACGAGGGCTATATAGCGTATATTATTTATATTAAGAATTTCGTTGTGTGAATTTCGTGCGTTTTCTCGACAGGTTTTAGATTCCGGAATTGTCATACCGCCCGCTAATCTAACGAATATACCAAAGACAAAATCTTTCGCGTTGAAGAACTTGCAGCCTCATTTACAACCCCAGAAGATCGAGAGAATCAAGGAAGATCATGGACCATTTCTATTTACGCCAATTAATTTTGGATCCTTGGAGAGGAAAAATACTTCGAAGAGTAAAGTCGGTAATTGATTTAATCGTCAATCTTGTCCTCGACTCCTACGACTAGTAACTATTTTAACTAACTATGTGCTGTTTTGAATATATATATATATGTTATATTTTTAGATTATTTGTGGGTCAGAGGCGATATCTGCCAAGTTTCGATGCAACTGATAAACCCTTTGCCCTTCGAACTTTACGTATCGAACATGCGATTACTGACGAACGGTGTAGTCTTCGAGTCACTTCCCGAGAGTATAACGCTTCCCGCAGAGTCCGGACCGATCGCCGTTACGCTAGCGGGAACTCCGAAGGAAGTCGGTGACTTGGAGATTTTGGGATTCAGCACTCACACGCTCGGTGTTAAATCGAATTGTCGATTGAGAAACATGGAGGCCATACCGCATCCGCGGTATACCGTAGAGGTCGTACCGGCTTTGCCGAAAATTGACGTTGCAACGAGTTTGCCACAAACCGCCAGTTTCAGTTCGGGCGAAAATATCGTAACGAGCGCAAGTATATCGTTGTACGGTGGTGAAAGGTGAGAATGTATTCCTTCGGCAATGTCTTGTCTGGAGAATTTAATGTTTCTTGTTGTTTTACAGTGCCGAGTGCACGATAACTCTGACAAACGTGGGTCAAGTACCAATCGAGATGATCCAAGTGTCTATACAAACTACTCTCGATGCCGCAACGGAGCGAAAGATATTCAATTGGAGCGACGAGAATTTGAAAACACAGTTGCCTTTGCCGCCCGGTGCGAGCGCGAGTCTTACATTGTATCTTTACGCTGCAACGGATTTTATAGCTCCCTCGACGCGAAATTGTCAGTAATTACGTATTTTATCGAAAACAATGAATTTAAGCATTTTTAAGCATTTCGAAAAATACTCTTCCGCGAATATGTTATTTCAGATATGAATAACAGCGTCTATCTTAGTCAAGCGAACAGTCTGATGTCGCAGCACTCCGGTCATAGTTCGCTGCCGTCGAGATTGAATTCGCCTTCGCATCATACGAAAAGACGTTCCGAACTTACTTCGTCGTTCCGTTCGGGACTGAGTTGTGGACAAGTAGTCAATAACAATTCGTCGACAAATACGCGATTGTCGAAACTCGCGGCACCTCTGCACGTATCCAATATAACGGAAGGTCAATTGAAAATTAAGTATTCCGGTGATGCCGGTTTGACAGCGGGTTATTGCAGAGTATCCTCGATTTTCATAACTATCGAGATGTTGCCCAGTGTTCAGATTACCAGTTGGGATGTTCTTCCTGCTGAAACGTAACATTTCATTCGTTAATTTAAACAAAAAAATCCAACAAATATTCGATAATTATTCGATTTATCTCTCTCTCTCTTTAGGCCAACGCAGTTTTATCTCGTGTTGGATGTGACGAATATGACGAATCATGAGATGGAGTTACATTATACGCAAAGCAAGTGTATATACATGGAAGGCAGAGAGCCTTGTCGTATTCCTGTTCCGGTTAATCGATGTCCATTGAACAAATTATCGGTGGTCATTACCAACAAAGAATCAAATCATCCGTACGAATAATCATGCCGATTGAGCTAAAATCAATGTGTTGTTTAATAATTGCAGCTGAACGAAGGCGGCGATACCGGAGAGATGGAAAAATTATGCGCCGAGCATATAGCGTCGCTGGTCGATCTGAGATGGCAATTGCTCGGCACAGACCTCACCGGAAAGGCAACTCTCTCGGGTATTTCATTGAGCCAAGATATGCTCGATCTCGTGCGAATGAGTCCGCTTCAGTGGGGTAAAATTTCTCTTAAAATGTTTAACTTGAACTTGATTATTGTGAAGAGAGAGAGAGAGAGAGAGAGAGCGAGACTGTCTAGAAAATGCTATTTTCGACGTATTAAAAAAACCGGTTATTTGGCTGCTCTTTAAATGTTTATGTAGCTTTCCAATTGCCTCATCGGAATTCAAGATATTCAAAATTCAAAGATGTATACTTTGAAACATTTGAAAATATCATTGCTAATATTGTCTCATACCGTTCAGATTTTGCACTGCACTGTTTGCAGATATTTCAGAATTTACGCATTCTGAAAAATATCATCTCGATGAGGCAAACAACAAATGATGTTGACAATTTACTTTTTTATTACAGAAATAGTGATAAACGATGTGGCTGTGAAAGCGCAGGACGAGATAACGTGTACTCTCGGTGAATGCATGACGATTGGTGTCGGTGTGTGCAACGCTCTGGAACATCCGCTGAGTGATCTTACCCTCTCGATAAGCTTTTACCAAGATCATCAGAACGGCGTAAATAATTATAGATTGGACACGAGATTATCGATTGCCGGAGCAAATAAGGTGATGCTACCAACGGTAAGCATCAATGTCTGTGTATCGATTCAATCGACTTTTTCACGACGGTAAATGGTTTAAACCGATAATAACGCGAGACAAGTTTTGATTGATTAATTTTCGAGGTTTTATTGCCAGTTACAGGAATACGGACGAGCTTATCACGAATGCCGCGTAGTTTTTTTCACATCGGGACAATATAAAGTCGACATACAATGCAGTAGTCCCGAATCGAGTCCGACTCCACCGACTTTATGCTCGGAACTAATGAATGCCGGTCATACGTGGCGTTATATACCACCAATTGAAATAGCCGTCGACGATTGTTGAAACGTAAGAGGAATCATTTTTTTCTATACGATAAAGAAACAAATATGTGAATTATTACCGATGCATAATAAATGAAAATGCGACAAGTAGAGTAATGGATTTATTGACTACTTTGCTAATATATTATTATAATACTACTTGATCCTACTCGATTCTATATATAAAATTGTATCAATTTGAATTTCGACGAAGCTTCGACTTTTTCCGAGTTTCGGAGTTCTTAATGAAATTGTACTAATGAAAATTTGTCTAGTGTATCCGTAATTAATTTATCTCGTTAAAAATAATTGGCGTAATTGGAGATTAATGTTTGGCTTTTTTAGCGAGCGGTATAACTTCCATGTCGTGTTGCTGCATATTGCGGCGAAATTTTTTGTAAAACTCCAGGACGCTTCTATCCGCCCAGACTTGTTGCGCGTTGAAATCCAAAACTCTCAGAGAATCCAAGCTCTGCGCTCGCGAGAGCGCTACGTAGGCTTGTCCGGCGTCGAACACCCGCGCGAGGCTCATCTCCACGCAATCCAGAGTGAGACCCTGACTCTTGTGAATGGAAAATGCCCAAGCTAGCTTGAGCGGTACTTGTTTTCGATTAACAAAAGTACCGCCCGTTCCTTTTATCGTCCATTTTTCAATTTTCGCAATATACCGTTCGCCCGAACGAAATTGCACCATAGGCGTGCCATCGACGAATTTAACGACAACCCCGCGTGCTCCGTTTACCAAACCACTGCTGATGTTAATATTCTTTAAAAGCATCACCTGAGCGCCGATCTTTAATACCAATTTACCCGGCACAGGCAATTGTTGATCCAACGTTTTCGTCATATTTTCATCCGAATCTTGCGCCGTAAAGACTCTCGTTTCGCCCGCAAGATTATCGAGCTGCGAACTATTTATCTCGTCGGCTTCGCGTATGTGGGAACACAATCTCGTCGCTAAAATACCGTCCCTCTCGATTTTCCGCTTCGCCGTGGCTTTAAGGCTGTTTGCTATATCGTCCGTTACCCTGCCGATTCTAATACTGTTCAATAATTTAACGAAAATCGGATCTTTCTGTCTGTGTACCATCTCCAACTCGTAATTCGCCTGAACGCAACTATCCCAAGCATCGCTCTGAAAGCAAAATTTCGTTCTTTTCTCATTCTTCGAGACCGGCGGTAGTTGAAAGAAATCGCCGCAAAGTATGAGTTGTATACCGCCGAACGGTTTGTCGTTTCTTCTAACGTGCCTCGCGACCGATTCGATTTTTTCGAAAAATTCACCGTCCACCATGGAAATCTCGTCAATTACGAGATGTTTCGTTTTTCGCCAAATCGACGCGACGGACGGCCGGGATGCGAGTTCGTAACACCGCTCGAGAGTTCCGTTACCGATGCCGATACCGGCGAATTGATGCAACGTCACACCGCCGATGTGACACGCGGCAACACCGGTACTCGCCGTTGTCATCGTCACGTCCGGCGGCAATCCCGCTATTATGCGCTTTAGCAGAAAAGATTTTCCGGTACCGGCGCTACCGGTGAAAAATACGTTTCTCCCGTTCAACACAGCTTCCAAAATTCTTTTTTGCTCCTCCGTCATCGGCACCGTCGTTGGATTTTCGTAAAGTTTCTTTGCCGTCGGTAATTTCGGCGTATCGACGTTCGTCAATTTGCGCTTTCTGACGTTACTCGGCGAAGGAGTGGTCACGGTAGCTCGTGATTTTGTAGCTTTTTCCTTTGCCTTGGCGAGTTCGGTGTTGGTAAGCGGACTAATATCCTCCACCCGACCCAAAGGTTCGTTCGACAAGAGTCGCTCTCGCAGTGGATTCTTTATCTTCGTGTCCGCCCCGCCGCTCATCTTGACGAATATCATTTTAAGAAAATTCACCAGTTGCGCCGCTGGCGCGTTGGACAGAAATATTGTACATCGATCTTCGGACAATTTTATCGTCGCTTTCCCCTCCGTCATGAATCTATTGAAAACGGAAATTCTTTTGAGAAGAAATTTCGTTGTTACGTTCGCTTTTACCGCTCGTACTTCGATCAGTATTTGACGCGTAGCATTTCTCACAAGACGTAGAGTAGCCGCGCGATGAGTGACCTTTCGCAATATCGAACCTTTGGCGTCGAGCCACTCGAGGAGCACTGCGCACGTCAATGTCGTGTCTTCCGATGCCATTGTTAACGTTTTTTTCCGACGTTCGATTGCCTGCAACTTGAAAGAATTTTTTTATAAACTATAATTAACGGTATATACATCGATTACTCTCGAGGAGATTGTTCGGAGAGAATAGAAATTTTCAAAAATACCGTGCGGAAAGTTTATAGGATGTTGTACGATGCAGTCATCGTCCTTGTTATCGATCGATTTTCAATGGTATTTTCAATATCGAATGTTCCAAACTATCGAAAATTATTACGCGGATTTATCGGTTTTTTATATTGGCTCGCAACAAACGCGCCGCAACGCTCGACAGTATTACTTCTTCTTCTTCTTCAAAACAATTTTGACGGGGCCTAAGTAAAAACGGAGGCAATCCCGCCCGGCCTCAGGGGTACGTTCCGAATGAGCGCCCAGCGAACTTTTCTCTCTTTCCCACGACGAATTTTCATTCGTCGGCGCCGGCGCCGGCTCGGCGCTGATTCGGAATGTACCGCTGGAAACTATTCGCGCCGGCCAATCAACAAGCAGCAAATCTTATAGAAGAGTTTTGTTGTTGCACCACAACAAACGACACAAAAACCGAGTGACTGGAAAAAAGGGCATATTACAGTGAGCTTCCACCGAGACTGACCGTGTCAGAGATCGAACTAAAAAGGGTCTGGATCTAGTAGCGAAATTCTTGCAGAACCGATATTCAAGTCCGCTATTGGCTGCTTGCTAGTGAACAACCAATTGCGTACTCGAATATCGGTTCTGCAAGAATTTCTCTACTAGATCCAAACCTTCTTTAGTTCGATCTCTGAGACGACGGTGGAAACTCACTCTTAGTTTTGATCTCTGACACCAAGGAGACTATTGAGTGATTGAGTGAAAAATTCATTTTTCGACAAACACTCTACTCTTCACAATTTTCGTGCAACAACCCCGATGTCCATAAAAAAGTGCATGTTTTTTTTTACGCGTTTCGTGCGATATGCTAGGTATTTGTGCAATAAAGGAAAAAAATAAATAAAAACAATGGATTTTTAACCCGCGCGTTCCCTTTCCCTGTCTATAACAATGAAATCCCAAAAGTCTCTTTTTTTTTAACAATATTTAATAACGAACTATTTGTACAATCGATAATTGATAAATTCGGCATCACGACTCTGCATTCGCGTTTCTAAATTCATCTTCATTGACGTCGTAATCTATCATTTTTTTCTTCCCAAACCCACCAAGTATTAAAAAAACCGATGTCGAGTATCCTTTAATGAAACGTGACGTACCGAGGTTTTAGATATTTGCAGGAAGCCTTTTAGTGCGCGCAAGCGTCATCGTAATTGTCTATCCATATAAAAGACAATAATCCAAGATTCATCTGCGCACAGTGTTCCCGTTGTAACAACATTGCAGACATTTTATTCTCTCGACGGCTATGGGATTTCGCGTCGCTTCGCCGACGGGAACGAAGTTCATGGTATTTCGTAGATAAAGTTCCCGATACGACGTCTCATCGCGATTGTGCTTGGCGAGAATTATCTCGCGAAGGCGCCTATTAAGGCGCCTCCTAAAACTGTAAAATACCCGCGAAAAACAGGCGACTTTGCGGTGAGATGACATTTTTTTCATTCGCAAACGGAATCGCAATTTATCGCGCGTCCTGTCTGAAAAATAAATCGAAGCACGAACGGGACGTTCCTTGCATCCTTTTTGACTGATCTCTGACACGGTGGATATATATGTCACTCGCTATATATGTCACCCGGTGAGGCGTCGTGTTATCGAACCGTCGGACCCGTCGAATCGTTGGTGCCGGTTACTCGATCTCCGTGAGTCGTTCGACAAACAGCGAAAAGAACAGTGCCATACAGTACCAAAGTGAACCGAAGTGAGTGAAGTGAGTGTTGATCGAAAGGCAGGACTAAACAGGCAGGCACAGTGTTATATTCAAAGCAGCGTTCTCCAAAGTAAGTAACATTTAAAATTCGATTGTATATTGTGTAGTGTACTGGCCATATATCACGCCGTGCGTTTGTTAACGTCGCGAGTATGCGAAAACAATGACGTCCTTCGCGTAGTAAGGACGAGCGATTGAGAGCGGGCGGGTATCGAGTCCGACACAAACAGCGTTGTGTTATCCCTGTTGAAAGTGTCTCATAGATTCTAATAAAAAAAAATTATATAAGAAATGATTGTGCATTTGTCCGTGCAATGACTTGTGAATGCAATTGCGAGCAGATATCTTTGAATTACAAGTTTTTCTAACATCGAATCCGGAAATTTCTTCGATATTTCAAGTAGATTCTCATTCCATTCAATAAAAGAGCCGTTTGCGCGTATCCGTAGAATCAGATAGAAAATTGAAGACGCTGGAATGAACTGCATTTTCCGATAGCAATCTTATAAAAAAAAAACATTAAAAAAAACTTTTATAAACATTATTTGCTTTGTCATCAATTTTCATTTTTGCCGGACGAATAATCGTATGTTACTCGTCCGGCAAAAATGGAAATGAAAAAAAAAAAAAAAAAAACTTTTATAAACATTATTTGCTTTGTCGTCAATTTTCATTTTTGCCGGACGAATAATCGTATGTTATTCGTCCGGCAAAAATTAGCCGGCCAAACAGCGGTTGTGATTGAACTTAAATTTCGGTGTAATGTAAAGTCCGTGGGGGTGACAATTTCGACGATTTTTAACGCAAACCGCACGTTGTATACAAACGTGAACTTTTATAAACATTATTTGCTTTGCCGTCAATTTTCAAATTGAAGACGCTGGAATGAACTGCATTTTCCGATAGCAATCTTATAAAAAAAAAAAAAACTTTTATAAACTGTGACGATGCGTTACAACGCTCTCGCAGGCACGCTATAGCATAGGTACGCGCGAGAGTCGTAGATAGGCGCGTATACAGAGTCGTCCCCCGACGATACCCGAGGAAGGAAAAATATGTAGCATTCAGGAGACTGCCGGCGTGTTATATTATATATTACAGGTGTCCAGCTACGCGAAGACGGCCAGTGGGAGACACGAGAGGGGAACCATGAGAGGAGAGACGTCGCGAACATTCGACGATCAGGAGATTTCGGCGACAAAGGGCTCGTTCCCCCTCCCACCGATTACCGAGACGCGTAACCGAACACGAGCGAGAGGCACTCTCGCGCGCCACGTTGTACGATTATTAAGATCGATAGGCAGAATACCGATAGAGATTCGGTTAATCAGAATTAGTGAAGAAAATAATTAGTTTGTGACAATTAATACCGCCGTGCGTTACACGGAAGTGAGGAAAATCGTTGTACGCCGTGTCGTCGGCTGAGGGATTATTTATTGTGAGAAATAACGCCGTGACAACGGCGGAGAGAATTCCCGATGAATCGATTAGGATAAAGGCTCGTAACCAGAGGAAAGCCACGAGGACGATTCGTGTAGATCGACGGCAGGAAAAAGAAAGGTAGGTGCACGCAGTGCAGACCATCTTCGGTTACTTTCTGTGCCGTACACGTGTTGCCGTGAGCTTTCTCGCTCGTGCCCGGTATTCGGGAAATTATCTCGCACGATTTTCGCTCGCAGCGGCGGACGTCATAATTATTCTTTCGAAGGAAATATTAACCTCGAGTCTCGCGAGTCCGTTGGAAATTCAGACAGAAGTCAATTATAGTTGTAAATGTTACCGGTTAATAAAACGTGTGATATTGTCGTTTTATAAATCGTGTGCATTGTGGATATTATTTTATTGTTTTCCCCGGACTGCACCCCTGATCCCGCTAGCCGTAAGTGTTAGGAAAGATCGTAGAAAAAGTATAGAAGTATCCTCGCACACCGGGATTGATACAGTGTGCTGGCGCCCAATCGCAGAAGAACGGTAAGGGAAATTGACAGCAGGAATACGCGGGCGTCGTTATATTTTGGACGGGTTAGCCGATCCCCGGTAGTTCCGGAGCCGGGGAAAAGCACGTCACAAAACATTATTTGCTTTGCCGGAAAATTTTAATTTTTGCCGGTTATTCGACTCGAATTGCAGACCCTTGTCTAAAGCAGAGGGCATCGACATAAGATTATATTTTAAATCCGGTACATGTAGAACGGGCGACAAGTGGTGTTCCTCCCAATTTACGCCGTTATACGAGAGTATATTTATGTCGCCTGTGCCCTTTGCCAATATGATTCCTCCATTACCGACTCGTACTTGAATCGGTGGTCCTGCGAGCGTCGCTTAGTTGCCGAACCAACTTCGTGTTGGGCACATATGCTGACTCGCTCCGGAATCGAGGAACCATCCCATCATCGACGACTTTCGTTTGCTGCCCGGAGTGCGCTTCGCTCCGATTCGCAGTCTTCGCTTTCTGTTGGCAATCCATATTCCAGTGTCCCGCCTTCCCGCATTTGTAACAAATGCCTGGTTTTTTGACCTTCGTACCTCGCTGATTTGCTTTCATCGGAAAAGCATTATCGCTATTCTCGGTGGCGTTCATTCTGAGCTCCTGCATCGTCAGTCGGGCGGTGAGATTTGCCAGGGTACGTTCTGCTTCACTTGTCGACTCTCACGCTGTTGCAAAATGCTGGTAGGGTGGCGGCAAAGCCATTAGAATTTTTGTCATGATACTATTATCGGTAATTGGCTCTCCGACCATTTTTAGCCTGCATGCGAGATCATTTATTTTTGCTATATGCATCGATATATCGTCGACTGCATCCTTTTTTAGAGAATACCACTTTTGATGCAAAAGATGTTTCGATGCCTCGCTTTTGGTCTCAACAATTTCATACGACAAAATGAGATTAAAAAAACATTTTTTTTTCTTATTTTTTGTTATTCATTTATTTGTTTTTCAAGTGATTCGAAGCTAACCTGGCTTCTACGAGAGTCTTTCGGTGGCAGAGGCAAAACATCGATCATCGCCACAGTATCGCCTGCAAGTATGCATTACGAAGAGACGGTTTCGACGCTCGATTACGCGATTCAAGCGAAAAAAATAATAAACAAACCGGTGGTATGGGCACATGTCGCGTAACCTCAGAGGTTACTTACTCGTCGCTATGGTCGACTTGTACGTTTAATAATTATTATATTATTTTTGGGTTCGGTTCCTCGATTAAGATTTAAATCCCGTTCCTCAAATAACAATGTACTTTATTTGAAGTGCAAAAGTATAACAGATATAAGGTGGATATATATAATATAATGTAAGTGTTTAAGGGGGTGATTCTAATATGAGTCGATCGGGTGTTAGAATAAGATTTTAGTTGCGCGTCGTTCCGATGGTAATGTAAGACTCTAGTTGTGAGTCGTTCGGATGTTAAAATAAGACTGATTAATTAGAGGTAATAACTAGCCGTTGCGAGGCGGCCGAAAAATGCTGAGATCGCGATCCACGCGCGATCATACGAGAGAGAGAGAAAGGATATATTAAGACAGAGAGGGAAGGTAGAATCAATGGAGAGAATACAAATGCTGATAGTGAATCGCGTGATATCGGGAATCGAGGCGCGAGGTTCGTCGCACGGCTTTCGTGGGAAAGACGTACGCCTTCTCGCGACCGGATGTGCATTGCCGTAATTCGAGAAGGAATGTCCGGTGCTTTGATTTTAATTATTGAATATATAGAGATAGAAATTCGGAGAAATAATTTATGCATAGTACGTTCACAAGGGTCAGGACGTAACACCTCCCCGCCTGAAAATTGACCAACGCTATGCGATGCTTTGGTCAACGTGAAGGGAAAATTGCGCAGCTCGTCCTGACGTGACGACTCGGGAGTATATGTATACTTATAGCTACCCGATAAAAGTGGGAGAGTAGCTCCCATAATAATGAGCTTAATTATATTTCATTTCAGGAAGTGCAAAGGTGTGTGTTGCGTGTATCGGACTGTGTGTGACTCTATAGGGTGATGTCTGCTTAAGGTGAAGTTGAAATCATTGAGTTGCCGGATTCTGAATGTATTGCAGGTCCGCAAACGAAGCTACTGGTTGTTGGTGACTGATGATTGGCGTGAAAATGATGTCCGTTATAATCGCGGTGAATGCGGGGGTGTACATTTTGGATCGTACACTGGATCGTTCGGATCGCATATGTGATCTTTAACGCAAGCGCTTCCTGCGTATGACTTCGAATCTGTAACTGTCGAAAGTTGATTATCGTAAGGAATATAGTTAGACAACTATTGTGAGTTTAGAGATTGTAAATTTCAGAGAAAAAAGATTCGAAATATCAGAAAAGGTTCGAGAGAAAAAAGAACGTGTTCAAAATAAGTGTGATTTATTTCATTTGTACTTTACCTTGTGTTCCGGGGGAATCAGGGCGTTAGAAGATTTTTTTTGTTCTTTTTTTTTTTTACCTATTTAGCATACTATAGCCCTTTGGTCTAATCCATGTGGTACTTTAGCGTTTGAGAGTTCGATGCACAAGTTCTCCTAGAGATTTTTCTGAAACTGATCTTATTTTTGGTTAGAAAGCTGATCGTGCGATCAGCAAGATTTAGAGGTTATTCCGAAATCAGTAGATGCATATATTGTTATTATTATTGTTTTGCGTGAGATGATGATATGTTCTATTCGAAATTGTTATCAGAATATTTCCAGTCTCATAGTGGTTTTTGAGTCGAGTATGTAGGAGTTGAATGGCGTCCAGTATTTATATAAAAGTCTGTATTGGATTTAGCTTACTATAAGAGTTTAATTGATCTGAATTCGTTCGTAACCGAATTTCGAGCGTGGGGTAACGAGAGAGAATCGCTCCCCCCATTCTTTTGTGCGCTTAGCACGCGTAGTGGCGCAAAAGAAAGGTGTTTAATCTCGTAGTCTGGCGAAATCGGTTAAAGAAAATTGTAACGCGTTTTTTTTGGCGCGTTACAAGAATTGCGTAATCGGCGGATCTGGTCCCGTCGAGCACACGTTGTCCCCACCGACAGAGTCCCCAAGCGATCTCAAGGGTTCAGAATTTAAGAAAGCGAGTAAAATTATTAATTTCTTTGTTTTCCAATTTATTTATTTTTCACGAGCATACGAGGCGATCTTCATTGGCGAGAGATCTACGCTTAGCGTGACTATTTTCGAGACGAATTGAGCAGAAGTATCGTTCTGGCTAACGGTACCGCTACGAGGTCATCGCATCTTCTCTCATCTTTCAACAACACCGAAAATCATCGCTCTGGGCGCACCGACAAAGGAGAAGTCGCAGCTTAGCGATGTCAGCATCGTCTCAATGATGTCTGCACCCCGGCACCGACGTATACGAAGATTCTTCAAGCGAAACGTCGTGCGATAGTTCGAACGGGACGTCAGCGCCGTCTTCGTTCGAATATTAATTTCGCGCGAGCGACAGTTCGCGATAATCGTAGGGCGTCGCCAGGTACCGGGGTACCGAGAATATTAGCAAAGGGAGGGGAGAGCGAGACAGCGAGACAAATTAGCGTAGATTACTCGAGGACACTCGTCGTATCTTTTGTGGTGTGAGGACGTGTGCTCGAGTGATCAAGATGGCCGGAGGACAACGCTGCGCGAAAGGGTGTATCACCTCGGTAGCGGACCGATCGCGGCTCGGGAATTATCGCCGGGTTGGAGGGTTGGCACAATTCCGATAATTCCTCATCGTAACATCTATCTCTCGCCGGTAAGGCTGCCGTCTTTTTCCTCGGACGCGTTAGTTTGCATTTTGTTAATTTATTATTTTTGAGTGTCCGCGCGCACTTTACGCGATGACGGTTCTCGTCTCAGGCGAATTGGAAAAGCTTTTCTCGGTGACGCGTGGGACTCGTCAAGGGGGAAGTTAGCCTGTGATCGTCGGACGGCCCGTCTCGTATTTTCTTGCATTATTATTTTGTCGTAAATATTTTTGAAATTGAGATCGTTTGGTAAAGTAAAGTAGCTAGTAAAAATTTAATTTACGCGAGAGATCCAGTCAGATAAGTGTGGCGAGCGTTGCAGGGGCTCGGACGTGCGGGAGTTAATCGTAGTCGTGCTTCGGCGGCTTTGGCTGTTCGAACTCGCCATGCGAACTCGAAAAATTAAACGAGTCCTCTGCCCGCCTCGCGCCGAGTGATCACGCGGCATAGTTGGGTTTTTAGCATTTTTCCGACACGTCTTTCGGTACTGTCGAATGCGAGATGTACGTCGAGCCGCGAAATTAGCAGGGACTATTATTTTTGTAATTGTTATTAATTTTTCGTCGAGAAAATTCAAGCCGGCGAACTGAGTAACCGGTGAGAATTTTAGTAGGGAAATTCGTATTGTTGTGTCGAGTCACCCCGGGTACCGTCCCGGAGAAACGTTACGTGTGATTTTATATTTTCTTGGAATAAATTTATTTATTGGATTTTCCCTGAATTGTGCTGATTGTTAGTTGTTTTAATTGTTTGTCGTTGTACCCCTTCTATAAATCGCCAAGCTAACGAACCGCCCCTCTACCCTTGTGAGCTGCAGCTAGTCGGCTGTCATCCATTTCGTTATTCGAGAAACTTTGAAAAATCCGATCGCGTCGAGCGCGATGCTCGGCTGGCGCCCTTAAAAATAAATCAGCGATCGAAACGATTTTTGTGGCCAACGGGGTATCGGTTTTGTTTTATTAAAATTTTGAAATTTTATTTTATGAGTGTGAGGGTGCCACTCCTTGGAAATTTCGATCACAAAATATATATATATATTTTTTTTTATATAATAATATAGCCCGTTCTGAGCTAGAATACTCTTTAGGAGTGGTTGATCGCTTTTTTTTTTTTGCATTGTATCGCATGTCGCGGGTAGTTTTATTTGACGGTAGCTGTTGGATAGTCATCGAACGGAAAAAGGTATTGGGGGATCAAATAATTTTATGGCGCAGTAGGTGTGCATTCGAGATCCTGTGTTCAAAAATCGCTATGGCGTTGCTTAGTATATGTTCTACTAGTACTAATATTATTTCTGCGGTACTATGGTTGAGACAGAAAGAGAAAGAGAAAGACAGAAATGATTGGCTAAATTATTCTACGTTTGATCTATCCTATTCCCTTACGGGTTGCGTTTGCTTGTGGTTTTAGCCGATCGCGTTGACAGTTACGATACGATTTTACAGATTTGTTGTTCGTGGAGAATCTTTTCAGAACGGTGTAGAAGGGTTTGAGATTGTACAAAAGTGCTGCTAACCACGGTGGATGATTGCACGTCGATGCGATTGATCTTTGATCGGTCGCCTCCCCGGTTATTGCATAGGGGATGACGTGTGCGTCCGCAATACCAATTTTTTCCTCATAAGTCGATGCGTGTTTTCGTTTGAATGTCGACGTAGTGTTTCCGTCGCTTGCGCCCTCAAATTGGTAAGTTCGTAGCAGGTACATCTTGTAAACGTTTGCAAGTGTATGGTGTTCGTTGACCGTACATTGGGAAGAATCAGCTTGTAGTTGGCACTGATCGGCGTCAGGATCAAATGACGCGGCTTCCTCGTCGTGAATTCTGAATGCCACCGACGTTTTTAGTCGTGTAGGCCATTTGAGGTGGTCAGTCGTATCCGTGAAGAAATGCTGACAGCACGAATTCTCGACGACTAACTCTTTTTTGCTATTAGCGACAGATATTTCATCTGTCGCCTCCCCAGTTGTTGCATAGGGGTTTGAATGCACTTTCGCAAAATCAATTGCCGATTGAAAAATTGCTGCGTTGGTTGAGTAACCTTTGGACGTCGTTTCAATGAAAATTCGGTGTGTATCGTATACGTTTTTCCGAGATCTGTTGTCATCGGGTAGCAAATCGTCGAGGTTGTGAGCTTCGTGTTTGAGATGATCAGCTGTGTCTGAAAAAGATCGTTGACTGCACGAGTTTTCGATGTTCAAATTTTTTTTGATTTCTCTGTCGTACGTGGATGACCAGCGATTTGATGATTTCGATTGAGGTGGTGGTTCTCCAACGTCGTCTGATATCGAATTTTCTTCAGGTACTTCGCTCACGTACCTTCCAGTTCTTAAAGCAGTGGTAGATGGAATTAGCAATGGCAGTTCTTCGAGAAAGTTCGCGATCACCTCCCCGGTCAGGGGACGGAATTGTCTATCAACATCCTTGAGCTTTATGCTCAACGGGATTTTTCCTACTGTTCCTTCTGTAGGTGATAAACAAGCCAAAATGTTGGTTTGTGGCTTGTCTGCGGGAGGAATATTCCTAAGATCTCCTCGTATCGGTTGTTGCACTGCACCACGTGGAGGTCTCAGTTTAGCAGCGTCAGCGAATTCCAGTGGCGGGCAGTCGACGTCGTGTGATCGCGAAGTAGTTGCTTTCTCGCGCATTTTTTTCGGCGCTGACTGACAGAAATAATCACTCAAGTCGCTGAACGAACACGCGCGTTTCTGATATCGATGCAGCACCTTATTTTTATCATTTTTGAATGTGCCGAGTACCAAATTTTCCGATGGTAACGAAGCGGTCTCTGATTTATTATGCTCGGACATTTGTTCTTTCGCGACATTAGTATACCGTGTACCACATGCATAGTTATTTTTCGTTCCTTTCAAAATTCGCAGTTCGTCGTGAATAACATTTTTTGTTTTGGTTGGCACCTCAAACTCAGCGATGGTATTATTTTTCGTTATAAAATTCGCAGATTTCAGTGGAGTTAAGCTTATAGTCGGTACTACTATATCTACGGGCGTTTTTGTACTGTTAGTAATTTCGAGTTTCGCATTGCCGTTTCGATTTTTGACGACAGTATCTCCGTAATATACGCCCTTCGTGATTATTTCGGGAGGTACATAGCCCTCAGAAGGTTCGTTAGCGACGCGGATACACATGAGTTTCCGGGTGTTGGCCGGCACTGTGACGATTTCAAGTTGGTTAGAGGGAAAGGTTTCACCGTACGTGGCTATCCAACTGTCAAGGTATAGGATCCCTACAAGGCCATCCTCCTCGATTGGAAAATCATCAGTCACAACGTGAAAAGTTGCGTAAATTCCATAAACGGATATCGCAACCGCTCCTAGAGAATACTCTTTGTCAGGTGCGCCAGTATCGATCTCGCAGATTATATTGCGATTGATGTGTAAATTCGGCGGTGCGTAGCTCTGTTTAATGATGTTAAGTTCTGTAGAATAGTTTATTACGTACAACGTTATGAATTTTCGAATTTCGGAGTAACTCAAGTCCCTAAGGTTTTGCGGAAGACTACAGTTGATTCTGATACTATCACGGATAATTTTTACTTTATTCAATGAAGCGCCTTTCGAAACAGACTCAGCATTGCGCTGACGTGCTGAGTCTCTAGATAGTTTAAATGATCGCAATGACTGAAGTCTGAATCCGAATCAAATTCGTCGTAACGCGGTTGAGATACGTTTTCGTGCCGCGGTTTACTGTAGCCGTGGTCTGAGTCCGATTCGTACGGATGAGATTTTGATTTTTCCTTGTACTCGCGAGTTCTGGAAGAATCTTTTTCGCGGCGACTGTTGTATTTTTCGCGAGAGTAGACGCGATTTCGTCTCTCTTATGGTCGTAGAAGTCACTGTCGTTCGATCTATCATTTCTACTTTTCCGTTTGTCACGTGAGTCGTGTCGGTGATTGCGTCGCTGATCGTCTGAATTTTGGTCGGGCGAAACGGATCCAGAGTGGTAGTTTTTATCGCGTTGTATGATTCTGCCTCGGTATTTATCGCGCCTGATTCGAAGCTAACCTGGCTTCTACGAGAGTCTTTCGGTGGCAGAGGCAAAACATCGATCATCGCCACAGTATCGCCTGCAAGTATGCATTACGTAGAGACGGTTTCGACGCTCGATTACGCGATTCAAGCGAAAAAAATAATAAACAAACCGGAGCTGAACAATCTATCATCACAGAAACCCTTGACGGAAAGTGACAGACAGGACACCGAAGAGATCCAAATATTAAAGAAGAAGATTCTCGACAAAGAGGTGAGCAATAGCAAGATTACGATCGTTAACCGAGCGGCAATAATTTTTATCGCGCGTTCGAAAAAATTCTTAATCGATCGCTGTGTCGCATTGCAGACACTCTTTAAAGATTTACAGAGGGCTGTGGACGAACAAACTGTCGAATTAGAACGAACGAAAGCTCGGTTGGCGTTAAAAGAAAGCGAGTTGGCGGTGACGAAGTCGTCACTGGAAGCAGTGTCGAAGAATCTCGCGAAAAATGTATGCGACGACTGCGAATCGGTGAAGATGATGATAAGTGAGTCGGTAAGTTTGACTCTCTCCTCTGTTCTGTTCGGTTCTGTTGTCGATTGATTGTCAACCGAAACGGTTTCCCGTTGTCGCAGTACGAAAACTACAGACAATGGACGAAAGAAGAAGTGAAGGAGATGACGTCTATGTCGGATCGTCGGAAGACGACTCTATTAGAATCATTAGAGGTAATCTCGTCGGATATAAAAAAGCTTGTCGACAAGGAAAGTATCGAGAGGTTGCGATTATCACAGAACTCGGAATTGGCCGACGAATTTCATACGACAAAATGAGATTAAAAAAACATTTTTTTTTCTTATTTTTTGTTATTCATTTATTTGTTTTTCAAGTGATTCGAAGCTAACCTGGCTTCTACGAGAGTCTTTCGGTGGCAGAGGCAAAACATCGATCATCGCCACAGTATCGCCTGCAAGTATGCATTACGAAGAGACGGTTTCGACGCTCGATTACGCGATTCAAGCGAAAAAAATAATAAACAAACCGGAGACGAACAATCTATCATCACAGAAACCCTTGACGGAAAGTGACAGACAGGACACCGAAGAGATCCAAATATTAAAGAAGAAGATTCTCGACAAAGAGGTGAGCAATAGCAAGATTACGATCGTTAACCGAGCGGCAACAATTTTTATCGCGCGTTCGAAAAAATTCTTAATCGATCGCTGTGTCGCATTGCAGACACGCTTTAAAGATTTACAGAGGGCTGTGGACGAACAAACTGTCGAATTAGAACGAACGAAAGCTCGGTTGGCGTTAAAAGAAAGCGAGTTGGCGGTGACGAAGTCGTCACTGGAAGCAGTGTCGAAGAATCTCGCGAAAAATGTATGCGACTACTGCGAATCGGTGAAGATGATGATAAGTGAGTCGGTAAGTTTGACTCTCTCCTCTGTTCTGTTCGGTTCTGTTGTCGATTGATTGTCAACCGAAACGGTTTCCCGTTGTCGCAGTACGAAAACTACAGACAATGGACGAAAGAAGAAGTGAAGGAGATGACGTCTATGTCGGATCGTCGGAAGACGACTCTATTAGAATCATTAGAGGTAATCTCGTCGGATATAAAAAAGCTTGTCGACAAGGAAAGTATCGAGAGGTTGCGATTATCAGAGAACTCGGAATCGGCCGACGAATTTCATACGACAAAATGAGATTAAAAAAACATTTTTTTTTCTTATTTTTTGTTATTCATTTATTTGTTTTTCAAGTGATTCGAAGATAACCTGGCTTCTACGAGAGTCTTTCGGTGGCAGAGGCAAAACATCGATCATCGCCATAGTATCGCCTGCAAGTATGCATTACCAAGAGACGGTTTCGACGCTCGATTACGCGAATCGAGCGAAAAAAATAATAAACAAAGCGGAGACGAACAATCTGACATCACAGAAACCCTTGACGGAAAGTGACAGACAGGATACCGAAGAGATCCAAATATTAAAGAAGAAGATTCTCGACAAAGAGGTGAGCAATAGCAAGATTACGATCGTTAACCGAGCGGCGACAATTTTTATTGCGCGTTCGACAAAATTCTTAATCGATCGCTGTGTCGCATTGCAGACACGCTTTAAAGATTTACAGAGGGCTGTGGACGAACAAACTGTCGAATTAGAACGAACGAAAGCTCGGTTGGCGTTAAAAGAAAGCGAGTTGGCGGTGACGAAGTCGTCACTGGAAGCAGTGTCGAAGAATCTCGCGAAAAATGTATGCGACGACTGCGAATCGGTGAAGATGATGATAAGTGAGTCGGTAAGTTTGACTCTCTCCTCTGTTCTGTTCGGTTCTGTTGTCGATTGATTGTCAACCGAAACGGTTTCCCGTTGTCGCAGTACGAAAACTACAGACAATGGACGAAAGAAGAAGTGAAGGAGATGACGTCTATGTCGGATCGTCGGAAGACGACTCTATTAGAATCATTAAAGGTAATCTCGTCGGATATAAAAAAGCTTGTCGACAAGGAAAGTATCGAGAGGTTGCGATTATCACAGAACTCGGAATTGGCCGACGAATTAATTCAGCGTAGCGGTATCCTATTGACAAATTTTAAGACACACATAAAGGCCGCTTACGATTCATTGAATACTTATAAAAACTTGGTTTCGAACACGGCACACGATAAGCGAAAGAAATTCGTCGCGGACCGGGACTCGATAATATCTTTCATCGACGTAAGTTTCTCATCGGTTACTCTTTAAAAAAACTTACGTTTCGCGATTCCGCGTTGTCTCTATCGGTGCAAATCGACGAAAAATACGAAATCATGTATCGTGTATCGTATTTTTGTCACATTCGCAGAAAATTAAAAAGAACATTTCGGAAGTGAGCTCGGATCTCGTACAGATGGGCGAGTAGTGTCAGAAGGAGTCACTGTCAGCAAGAGAGTCAGGAAGATCAAACGAAGACGTTTGTACTCGATAATTCAATCGTATTAATTATTGGTCATTTTGTTTTACAAATTTCTTTACCAATGCGACTGTATTGGGGAAAAAAATTAAAATACCTTTTTTTTTGTTACGAATCGCATTACCCACGTCGGTGATAAAACGACGTTCCACTTCTTCTTCTACTTCCAACAACCTGAAGACAAAACGTTTTGATTTACTTGGTCCGGAATCTCGTAATCTTCCCGAAAGATCGTCGAGCACTTAGAATATTTATTTATGTGTGACATCGGATTCGGCCGCACGTTACCATTCCCAGCCGAACCTAACATGTACGTCGCGCAAAAAAAAAGATCTCTGCGAAATCGATCGAATTTATGACTGTTATTAATTAAAACGTGGCTTCATTTCAGCAAAATAAATGGGAGAATGGTAAGAGGGTTCAGAAAGCACAAACAAAAAATGGCTTCCCGAGTCGGACGGTATATGATTCTAAATTGAATTTTTTTTTTATATACTATATATACCTACTGTACTTTTATCTATCCTATCTATATTTTTTTTATCTATCGCTTTATCTATCGCTTTCTATAATAAACGCTATTCTTATTATTGTTAATATCAAAACTGCGCTTCTGTTTCGCTTTATTCCACGCATTTCCTGCAACCATTTCGTCTGAAGATCCCGTCGACGTTACCGGCGTAATCACATATCAGCACCTTTTCGACAATAATAACAACATAAACACAGACATAGAGTAGCGAGGAAAAATAAAATATAGATATAATGAAGCTAACATTTTTCTCGACGATGTTGCGTGTGAAATAATGACATTTTTTTTTTTTTTATTATATTACTCGAATAACACGCAACGATTGGTTTCTTATCAAAAAGATTTTTTTCGTATATTTGAAATCGTCGCGTCTATCAAATTATAGGTATGCACGTGTTTTATTTTCACTCCGGGACACTGCGAAATTTGAATCACTAGAGCAGAATTCAAAGTTCTAAAATAGTCAGTCTGCGTTTTTTCCTCTGCTTTCATTTATTCGTCTTTTCTTTAGAATCGCTAATCTTTCTTTAGAATCGTAAAGCAACGCTTTACTCGAAAATGAAAAGTGTGGAAATCTTGCTATCGAGAATTATCGATAAGAACGATAGAGGACTCAAGATCAAACGAGCCGTAGCCGCGCATGAGTTCCTCTCCGTTCGAGTTTAGGATCGAAGTGAAGTCTCTGTGCTCGCGATCGGGTCTTATATACCCGAGCGCGAGGCCCTTTTTTATGTCCATTGACGCACGAAGTACGTCAAACTTCGCTGTCCGTTATTATCGCTGCCCGAGGTCTGCCGCAACAGCTTAAGAAAGCCGTGTGCACAAAATGATGCAATACTACAGGGCAGCTCACGCTATCGACCGTAGTTATTGATTAGCTGCGCGGTCGGTAATTCGCATGTTAACTTCTTCGCAAAGTATGATAAATGACCGATAATCGATCCGGCATTTATCATATGAATTTTCATATGAATTTTCTGTTCTAATTATTTATTCTATCTTGTAGGTACACAGGTGGAGGGTTTTATACCGTCTCAGTATCGGATTACGTATCTATTTGGTAAGCCGTCGCCGTCAACGTCAACGAAATCGTGTTTGTCTCGAGGCTTGGTAATAAAACAAACGAAAGAAAGAAATAAAGAAAAAGAAATCGGCGAAACTCAAGGTTTTCCTTGATGGCTTTCGATTTTTGTCTCGTCATTGCGATTGAAACGCAAACGCAAACTTTTCGATGTTTTGGGATTTTTTTAAGATGAGATCATCGCGGATTGTTTGAAATTTTATTGAAATGTTTCTCT
The DNA here is from genome assembly GCA_963971235.1 of Cryptus armator. NCBI lineage: Eukaryota > Metazoa > Arthropoda > Insecta > Hymenoptera > Ichneumonidae > Cryptus > Cryptus armator. The sequence goes on along the minus strand of OZ020236.1, from coordinate 23,908,824 downwards.
TATCGTTTGAATTTCAGGGTCTGGACAGCAGTGGACGACCGGCATTCGTACTTTACTTTCGCGTTCGTTACTACGTCGACATTCCGTTACTTTTGAGGTAATTGCAAATTTGTCACGCCCAATAAATGTTGCCCGCGAATAATTTTCATACTGTCACGACGATTACGCGACACGAGAAATCTGATTTTGTCAAATAACTTTTTCGTTTGTTTTCCTTTAGCGATGAGACAACGCGTCATCACCAACACTTGCAACTGCGCGACAATGTCGTTCGACACGGTGGTGGTGTCGAGAGTCTCCACCCCCATCATCCCCTTCACGCCTCGACGATCTTTGCACCGTTGCTCGCCCTCGCTGGTCTCGCGCTTCAGGCTGAACTCGGCGACTACGCCGAGGAGCGTCACCGACCCCATGCCGGATCCGTTGGTTACTGCAAGCCCACCGACTACCTCCCGCCGCACGTGAGTCGATATTGCGAAATGCATTTTTTCCCCAGTTGTATCAGGGAATACATATTTTTCGTTTAATGATTTTGCGAATTGGCAGATGTGCCTCGAGTCGAACGTCCTCGGGTTGCTCGAGTCTCAGCACCGGGACAATCGTGGTCTCTCGAGAGAGGAGGCGGAACTTCAGTACATCCAGGATGCGGTACTACTCGAGGCTCCGCTCAACGCCCATCTGTACAGGCTGCGACGCAACAAGAGCGAAGCCGGCCCCGGAAGAATCCTCCTGGCCATCTGCGCGCGCGGTGTCCGGGTTTACACCGAGGAGACGACGCCGAGGATATTCGCCTGGAATAATATCGGCAAACTATCCTTTGACGTGAGTATAGCGGATTTTTCTTCACGCTATACCGATGATGATCGATTAAAGATTTAGCAGCAGCAGCAACATTAATTTACGAATTATCCATTTTCTTTTCGATACAGCGGAAGAAATTTGAGATTCGCGCGGTCGATCACCCGGATAAGCTTACCCTGTACAGCGGTTGCGATGACAAGAGCAAGTTGCTGCTCGGTTTGTGCCGCGACACTCATCAATTCAGTATGGCTATAGCACCGAGGGTCACCGAGGCGAAGCGTCGCGAGGAGGAAGGTAAAAATGCATCGATCGATCTCCAACGATCCTCCAACCTTCGATTCGTCGTACGAATCTTCGTAGCGTAAAGATATATATTTTCTCATTTATATCGGCAGAACGTAGAGTTCTGAGGGATTGCTACATGTATCCGGCGCGTTGCAAGTTAAGCATGGCGGCGCGCGGTGCTCGAGGCGATCAAAGGATATCCGTCATATCGAGCACATCGTCGAACACGACATCGGGAATCGTGAGCGATCGGGTTCACAGCGAGGACGAGCCGGACACGGCGCCGGCGTCCACCGAGTGTCTTGCACGATTGACCGAAAGTTCTGGCCGCGGATCGAGCTCGCGGATCAACGGTATCGTCAATGGATCCGTCGACGATGAATCTTTCTCGAGATCGATGTCACCGGTGGCCACTGTCGACGGTGAGTCAACCGAACGAGGAGGAGGTGGAAAACGACAAAAATTCAAATAGCGAATGAAACATCTAAAATTTTTCTCAACAATCACACGATTTGTTAATCGAGTATTTTATTCAGAAGTCGACGGTATTGATACGACACCAGCAGCAACGGTCACGACGAGACAGAGCGGAAATCCTACAGCGGCTACCGAGGGTTCGCAGTGCAGCAGTAGTTGCAGCACGGTCGTCGTTGTCAATCAACCGACGAATCCACCCTCTCAGCGAGCCAGACGAGCCTCGGCGACTTCCAGTCTCGAACTTGGCTACTCCCACACGGCACAGAATTCGGCCGTCTCATCGGACGCGGTGACTTTTCCAGGTGCGATCTACGACAGGTGCAAGAAAACCACTATGAATTACCCCGGTAAGCGTCTTCAATCTCGACTATTTCCTTTTTTATCCAATTGCGTTCCGATGGAAAAACAAATATTCAAATTCCGTTGTTCGTTCGTTTTCAGATACTTCGATACCCATTAACGTGGACGACACATTCGCGGGTACCGACATAGCGAGCGAAACAAGCGGTATCTACACTTTGCGCAGCAGTGCCATACAGGACGAGAGAGTAACCGAATTATACTCGCCATCCGGCGAAACGAACGATTCGTCGGCAGCGAGCGATGTGTGCGCTCTGAGTTCCGTTCGATCGACGACTGACGAGGCATCGGTGACATCCGGTTTTTACACGATACACAGTGGTCTCAGATCGGAGACGACCGACGTGTACACCGTGGATGCGAGCGGCGAAGATTAAGAAGAGCCGATATACAGCGTTTGCGAGGGCGACGAGGAGGGCGTCGCGAGAGCAATGACGAACGTATCCATGGATCCGGGTCTCGATGATCCGAGATCCCGAAGCAACAGTATTCTCAGCGCGGGAAGCTTTCGCGGTGACGGAAGCGATCCGTCGGACGTTGGTCCGCTCTTGTCCGCCGACGAACTTTCGGATCTGATCGTCGGTCGTTATCCGCCTAGAAAAACCGTAAGCACATCGATGGATTCGGATTGCGACTACGTGACGATGCCGCCGCCTCCGCCGCCCCCTCGTACCGACAGTAACGACAGAAAGTTGCCGCCACCACCCCCGTATCCCTCGAACATCGACTACGCGACGATAAATTCATCGAGACCGAAGATAAGTCCGATGGATCGTCAACTTCCTCTCGCTTTGCCGCCTCCCCCTTACCCCGCGGTACGCCCCGACTTTGTTCCTTTGCCACCGCGAAGAGCTGAGCCACCTCCGCCGCCGCCTCCCTACGCGAGCCCTCGCGAGAGAATCCAGATTCCTCCTCCCACGCCTCCGCGAAACGACGCCGTGACGCCTCGCGAGCCGCCGCCTCCTCCGCCCTATCCGGAAATTCCTCCGACTCGTCGGGAAGCTATTTCGAAATTGTATCCGGCGACTCTCGAAGAGAGCGGCTTGCCGAGAAGAAATGGCACTGCCGAGTCGTCGGTCGGTCGAGCGAGCGCTCGTGACAATTCTTCGACGATCGCCTCGAGTATCGCCGTCGCGACGGGCAACGATGTTACCGCCCCGAAACCACCGCCGAGGATACAACCGCCGACCTATTCCGGCGACAAGATGAAGCCAACGCCGGTTCACGCACCCGTCGCGGCTCTCGTTGTCGGTCCGAACAATTATCTCGATGTCCACGCGTCTCGTGGTGCTCCCGTTCTTCTGCCGTATCTCACGCCGCCTCCGCCGCCGTCTCCGCCCCCGATCGTTCATCCGCGACAACCGCCCCCGCCACCTCCGCCAAGTTTGGCGACCGTTTATACGAGTCAGGTTGCACGATCGCAGATCGAACAGTATCAACAACAGCTCTACTCGGACGTCGATTTCGTTATGTTTCCGTTGAAAGATCCGGCGCTTTCGAAACAGGAGTACATCGACGCGAAGCAAGGATCTCTCATCGCGGCAATGGCGTCGTATCCGCCGCCTCCTTATCCGGCCTTCAACGACAAATCGTCCGTCGTCTATCGGAACGCGCCTTATCTTCCCGGCTCGTCCTTTTCCTCCAACGCCAAGTACGCCTCGAATTTCAACTTGAGCGACACGAGCTCATCCAATTATCCCGTTATCGGCGGAAATTTGACCAGTTACTACGCGGCAAGCACGAGCTCCTTGTACAGCGGTGCAACGTGCTCCTCCTCGGTTGGTAGTCACAGCTTGCGAAGGGAACCACCGGTACCGGTTCATCCCTACACCCTTCATGCATTTTCGCGAACGCGAAGCGACGAAAATATTCTAAAGTGTTTCGAAACATCGGCCCCGAATAACATGCAGTCGCTTCCGCAAACGAAACATCGCAGGTTATCTGCACCTCCGCCACCGCCACCGTACGAAATACAGGTACGATATTCTCCATTTTTCAACACTCTTTTTTCTCCATTCGTATACACATTTATAAATTATATTTCATTCGTTAAATTCGATTTTCGCTCCGTCTATGAGTCGCCTTTATTTTTGTCTTCCAGAGTCTCGAAAAAAATCAGCCTCTCCCATCGGCTTCGACGTCCGCTCAGCCAAACAAGTCGACGAGGCAATCGACAATGGTGGAGAACAACGAAGATGGAAAGGACGATGTAATGTTAGACATAAGAACGCTTCGCGAAAAGAGTCGAAATCTCGATCTACCGCTCATCTCGGCGCTCTGCAACGATCGTTATCTCCTGAGGCAGACCAAGGCATTCGTGTTGCCCAAACATCCGAGCGAAACCGGTACGAGCTCCTCGGCGTCGAAGAGTGCAACGAGAAGCGGCAATGGCGGCACCTCGTCCTCCAGCAGAAACAAATATCCCGTCAGCGGTTTGTCAACGACGCGGATATCAAAACCACCGAGAAAATCGTCGATCAGCACGCACAGGCATCCCGCCGAGACGCGTGGCAACGCTTACAAAGCAACGACAAGCTCGACTACCGATACCACGACTGACGCGACATCGGTGCGACTACCATTGCCAGCGAGAAAAGACCCGACGCGAGCATCGCACTCGTGAAACAAACTCAAAAACGAACGAAAATTTCTTATAGCAAGTATATTTATATGTGCGTTTTTTTTCCGGCAGGCCGTGCTTCTTTGACTCAGGGTGCCATCATGAACTATATCTACCGGTTATTCGCGCAACGATAAAAACGAAGAAAGAGAAAACTTGCGTAGAGTGCGCACGGTGTCGATAATTGACGTCGCTGTTGTCGTCGTTTACCCTTTTAGGATCATCTCTTCGATCATTGTTTGCACGAATCAACCGCTCCGATCGACGCGAAGCTCATCGCCTTTCGTCCCGTTTTCAATAGCCGCGGTAATATCGGCATACGTTCCTCCTTGTAACATTACGAATAGCAGCGATATATGCGCGTGGTCTCGTTATGAAATCGTCGAATCGTGATGTGTCAACGATCATGCAATCAATCTTGTTCGCGTTTGTAGCTCTAGCGAATCCTCGTGCGATTATTATTCTTTTTTTTTTTTTTTTTCGTACGATTCCATCGAACCGCATGCGCGTGAATCGTTAAAATGTTTATAATCTTGAAATGTATTTCACGAGTTACGGATCGCAACGTCTCACGATGTTTACACGTTCATTTTGCTCAATAATCGTTTATTACCTAGCGATTTTGCGATCTCGAGTCCAGAAGAAGTATGCGATAACGATACGACATTCGTTTTTCGCGAAATACGTGGAGGGTTTTCCTCTTGAACCAAACAAAATTGCGGAATACGCAACGTCGTCGCTTAATTCATAAACGTGCGAACAAAATAAAAATTCGCTTAGGCACTAATTAATCACATATGTATTTTTATACTCGGAAATGATGAAATAAAAATATGAGAGAGCAGGTATCGTTGTACGTTAGTGAAATAGTACTATACCTTGATCAAAAAATGTATTCGCGTTTTTTTATTTTCTCCGCAATCCTTTGACGTATGAGGTAATTATATATCGTATTTTTCATTTTTATTTCCGAAATCTGCGATCATAGGTACTCGATTCTGCGAAAGTGTTGGACATTTTTTTAAACTATTCCTTTACTTTGCAACGCTTCGATCTCCCTCTCGATCTCGATGTCGATCGTTCTCCTTCGTTTGATTTTTCCTTTGCCACCGCCACCGCCACCACCATCACTGGCATTTAATATATTCACTAGCGACGCAATATCCGTGTCAAGTGCGATCTATGGGGGTGCGTGTGCGTTTCACGTTTGATGTTTCGACGCTTCGAATCATACTGAACGTTTCGATTATAATTTAGAAAAAAACAAAGATATGAACGAATATGAGAATCCTCCGTGAGCCTGTCGATGGACAGTGTTTGTTTCGAGTACACCTAAAAGAAACCAATGTACATTCAGAGACGAATGTTTGGAGTACCATAGGTTACCGCGTTTAAGTTCCGATTTTTTTTTGAGGCTTCCAACTTGATCGAATTGCGTCCCGAGTAGCCCAAATTGTGAAAGATACACAATTTTTCGTGCAATTAATGTACAATGCTGCACATCCATCGCATCATCAAACAATAATAATTAAGCCATTGTGCGCAGCATAGATATGTAACCCATCGCGGTTTTGAGTATCTGCAAGAACGGTATTAACGTATAGTTTTATGTTTGACAACAATTTGACAATGGGGCTTTGTTCTTACATCCATGAAGCCCGCTCTGTTGAAAATATCAAGAGACGCGGAAGCGTCTCGACGCCAAGTACTGAAAAAAAATATTTTTCGTGGCGTGACGCTACAGTGTATACATACGCCAATATATACAGAGAGTGTATAGCACTCTATCTAGTTACTACCAGAGTTGGGCAAAATATAGGAAAATACGGAAAATACAAAGTACAAAATACTGCGTGTATTTTAAAATGCAAAATACTTTTGGTACTTAAAACACATTCGAAAATACTTTATTTAAATACTTTTTTTACGTCGCGAATCGTTGTTTTACGTGAGGAGCCGGCCTCATCTCGGTCAATGCATTTAATCAATTTACGCGTTATCGAAGCGGCTACGATTCGCGGGTGCCTCGTTTTGAGCCTAACCTCGCGGAAAATTGCTCGGGAAGAGGCTAGAGATGGATAGATTCGTACACCCGAGTGTACTACAGGGGTTTCACGGGTGACTCTCGAATCGCGGATATTCACGGTAATCTTAACGGAGATTCCGCACAAAAGAATAAAAATTAGCACAATCACTATGATTGCCAGAAGGGCTATAATAATTTGAGATGGAAACATTTAAAAACTTTCGATCACGCTATGATGGATGGGAAAGGGATGTGAGGAAAAATCAAAAACTTAGGAAAAATAAAACTTACCGAAGAACACAAAAATCCGGAGAACAAAAATGAAGAGGAGGTTGCTGCTGGTGGTCGTCGGTGGTCGATTGCTGGTCGATACCCTCGGCGTCGAGTAAGTACCGAGCGGTCGAAGGATTTTTCACGAACGAAACAACACAAAATTGAAACACTGAGTTTTTATTCTATTAACTTGAATTGAAGCTAATAGCGAAAACAAAACTTGATACAAATCACAAACGAACACGAACGAGCCAATGCCCTCCGAAAAGCGCACAGTTTAAATAGGCTTGACATAGACCGCGGTGGAAGGGGCAACTTTTTGGTCGAGGCGTGATTTTCCACGCCTCCCTTGTTCTCTTTCTATCCGCTGTCAATATTCGGTAATTACTCTAATTAACTATTTCTAGATCGATTTTGGATTTGTCAATTAACAATTTATTCTTTTGATTTATTTTGAAAGTGTCTCGAATTTGAATCACCTTTCTAGGTAGAAAATGACGGATTTTAGTACTTGATAAAATGAAAATTTTCTTGATAAAGAATTAATTAATTATCAAACCCAAACATATTAAAAATGAACTCTATTGATATTTCGCTCTCATTCTTTACTCTTGTTCGTGCATTCTCATTCGGTTTTTACTATAATATGTGAAATATCGATTGATATCGATTTGACAAATCTAATTAAATTGAATTTAAATTCATTATAAATTTCATAACTACCAGGGTGTTCTGGTATTCATTCTTAATGGTTTTTCGTCGGCTTTCAATATAAAATGGTGAATTAATTAACTTAATTAATTAATTTGTTTAACCTATCCATTTGTCAAATTAACAAATTTTGGGATAAACTTTTACGATAAATGTAACATTTGGCTATTGTAAAATATGACAAAATGACTATTATTAACGATTGTTAATAATTATTATTCGGTTATTCTCTCTTCATCCCTACTCTTGGCTAAGAATTGCGTTTGTCTCTTGATTTTTATTGCTCTCTGCCTATTGGTTGAGAAAAGTTCGGCTATCGATGAGTGGTGGGCCTTCTCGTACGTTCTATGCATTGCGCGGGCGGCTCACCCTTCCCCTACTCTCTCGGTACGATCACGTGTACCGTAGCTGGCTCGCGAGCTAGCCAACAGCGTTACCTCCCCTTCGGGATGGCTCTTGACTTCCCTTGTTCGTACCAGCCACGCTCACGTGGTCGTTTCTCCTTCTATCCTACCTGAAGAGTATGCTGGTACAGAGGCTTTCTCTCCCAGCACGGAGTCTTCTCCTTTTTTTTTCTTACTAGGAACCGTGACAAATCGGCGAGCTGAATAGAATTGCTTCTTCGAACGAGCACCACTTATCTTTATTTATTCCAACCAAAATGTTTAGAAGAAACTTCTTGGAGGTAGTTGTTGAAAATAACATTTCCTATGTAACCCGATATTCTTCTTTCGTCGCTGGTAAAGATCGTAAATAGAACTATTTATCTTTGAAGCAATATCGGTTTGCAAGATATTTTTCGCTTAAATGTTTACTCTGAGTAATGAGAGATATTACTAAAGGCAGAAATATTTTAACTCATAGTTTTTACGGATTTACTTTTTATGATGGGAAAAGACCAGAAGGGTTTATGGTGGTTACCTGAGTAACGCGCAAATACCTGACCTACCCTTAGCTATAAAGTATAACCGGGGAAATACGTGAAAAATACATAAAAATATGATTACAAAGTTGTAATATTGTTGACGGTCTTACCCAATGTTCGTATGCATGCGTGATTCTACTGGAAATTGTCTAATTATCAAATTCGCGACTATCGGGAATCTCTTATTGTTCGCGGGGGTGGCTGAGAACGATGCCCGAGAGGTGCTGCACTCGTTGGAGGAAATTGGAAGTTTTTCTAACTCACTGGGCCCTATACATAGTGGTTAGAAGGAAGCTGTCGGTATCGTAGCTCGAGGTGTTGGTCGTCTTCGGAGTCATAGAGCGCTCGTGTCTGTGAGCCTCGCTGCATCGTAGTGTTGGTGAGGTTTGGAGTCACTGAGAGCTCGTATCTGTGAGTCTTGATGCGTCATGGTGTTGGTGAATTTCGGCGACATCGAGCACTGGTGTCTATGAGCCTCGATGCTTAATGTTGTTGGTAGGTGTCGGCAGACAGAGATCTGCCGGCTTGGCAATCGTCAAATCCCTTCGATGGCGGCTGGCCCAGGTATATGAGCCCGCGTTGCTTACTGGTGTTGGTGACTTATCTTCACAGCGTGGTGTCGGGGCCACGTGCTCATCTTGGGTGATCGAGCCGTGGTGTTATGCCTGCGGAATACTTGAGTAACTCAAGTCCCATTGAAGATGTTGATTTTTTTCTCGTGTCTCCGATGACAGAATTATTCTACGATTTCGTCTCGACTGAGTTGTTTTCGAAAGTTTGTTAAATAGTTTCTGGTCAACGGTTCTCTGTCTGCGATTCTCACGCATAGCGATCCTCTCTTTTTTTCCCTTTTTCCTTTATTTTCCTCAGTCTTTCCGTTTCCTCGCGAGTGTACGCGTGCAGCTTCTCTTGGTGCGATCGAAGAGCAGCGCAAGTTTGCGAAAAAGAGTTCCCAAAAAGTGCGTGACGTAACAGTGTCGATTTCTTTAAGAGAAATCCTTCGACCGCTCGGCGATTTACTCAACACGCTGAGGGTAGCATCGACCAACGATTCATCGACCAGTCGCACCGACCACCTTCTTCGTTTCTATTCTCCGTATATTTTCGTTTTTGGTAAGGTAATTTTACTTCATTTTATGTTTCCTTCACCCCAGTGACCCTTCCTCTATATAGAGTTTCGAATTAGAGATGTACCCATCTCTCATCATTGTAGCCCTTCGGGCAATAATTGTGGCAATTGTTATTACCCGTCATTTGCGTGGAATCTCTCTCGAGACCTCCGTAACCTTTGGTCTCATGTGTGTCGAATGTGAAACTCCTGTGGTACATACCGATGTACAATTCAATCCGTTGTTCACTCCTCATCGATTTTTCCGAAGTAACGAGTTCTGTCTAAAAATCTTTAGTATTTTCGCGAATGTTCTCTAGCCTCTTCCCGAGAAATTTTCCGCCAATCCCTCCAATCCCGAGTCAATCCCTCAATCCGTCAATCCGTCAATCCGTTAATCCGTCAATCCCTCAATCCGTCAATCCCTCAATTCCTCAATCCGTCAATCCCTCAATTCCTTCAATTCCTTCAATTCCTTCAATTCCTTCATTCCCTCAATTCCTTCAATCCCTCAATTCCCCAATCCGTCAATCCCTCAATCCGTCAATCCCTCAATTCCTCAATTCCTCAATCCGTCAATCCCTCAATCCCTCAATCCGTCAATCCGTCAATCCCTCAATTCCTTCAATCCGTCAATCCCTCAATCTGTCAATTCATCAATCCCTCAATCCGTCAATCCCTCAATCCGTCAATCCCTCAATCCGTCAATCGCTCAATCCGTCAATTCCTCAATCCCTCAATTCCTTAATCCGTCAATCCCTCAATCCCTCAATCCCTCAATTCCTTCAATCTCTCAATTCCTCAATCCGTCAATCCCTCAATCCCTCAATTCCTTCAATCCCTCAATCCCTCAATCCCTCCATTCCTTCAATCCCTCAATTCCTCAATCCGTCAATCTGTCAATCCCTCAATCCCTCAATCCGTCAATCCGTCAATCCGTCAATTCCTCAATTCCTCAATCCCTCAATCCGTTAATCCCTCAATCCTTCAATCCCTCAATTCCTTCAATCCCTCAATTCCTCAATCCGTCAATCCCTCAATTCCCCAATCCGTCTATCCCTCAATTCCTTCAATCCCTCAATTCCTCAATCCGTCAATCTGTCAATCCCTCAATCCCTCAATCCGTCAATCCGTCAATCCGTCAATCCGTCAATCCCTCAATTCCTTAATCCCTCAATTCGTCAATCCCTCAATTCCTTCAATCCCTCAATTCCTCAATCCGTCAGTCCCTCAATCCGTCAATGCGTCCATCCGTCAATCCCTCAATCCGCCAATCCCTCAATTCCTTCAATCCCTCAATTCCTCAATCCGTCAATCCCTCAATTCCCCAATCCGTCAATCCCTCAATCCCTCAATCCCTCAATCCCTCAATCCCTCAATCCGTCAATCCCTCAATCCCTCAAAACCTCAATCCCTCAATCTCTCAATCCCTCAATCCCTCAATCCCTCAATTCCTTCAATCTCTCAATTCCTCAATCCGTCAATCCCTCAATCCCTCAATTCCTTCAATCCCTCAATCCCTCAATCCCTCCATTCCTTCAATCCCTCCATTCCTTCAATCCCTCAATTCCTCAATCCGTCAATCTGTCAATCCCTCAATCCCTCAATCCGTCAATCCGTCAATCCGTCAATTCCTCAATTCCTCAATCCCTCAATCCGTTAATCCCTCAATCCTTCAATCCCTCAATTCCTTCAATCCCTCAATTCCTCAATCCGTCAATCCCTCAATTCCCCAATCCGTCTATCCCTCAATTCCTTCAATCCCTCAATTCCTCAATCCGTCAATCTGTCAATCCCTCAATCCCTCAATCCGTCAATCCGTCAATCCGTCAATCCGTCAATCCCTCAATTCCTTAATCCCTCAATTCGTCAATCCCTCAATTCCTTCAATCCCTCAATTCCTCAATCCGTCAGTCCCTCAATCCGTCAATGCGTCCATCCGTCAATCCCTCAATCCGCCAATCCCTCAATTCCTTCAATCCCTCAATTCCTCAATCCGTCAATCCCTCAATTCCCCAATCCGTCAATCCCTCAATCCCTCAATCCCTCAATCCCTCAATCCGTCAATCCCTCAATCCCTCAAAACCTCAATCCCTCAATCTCTCAATCCCTCAATCCCTCAATCCGTCAATTCCTCATTCCGTCAATCCGCCAATCCCTCAATCCGTCAATTCCTCAATCCCTCTATTCCTTCAATCTCTCAATCCGTCAATTCATCAATCCCTCAATCCGTCAATCCGTCAATCCGTCAATCCGTCAATTCCTCAATCCGTCAATCCCTCAATTCCCCAATCCGTCTATCCCTCAATTCCTTCAATCCCTCAATTCCTCAATCCGTCAATCTGTCAATCCCTCAATCCCTCAATCCGTCAATCCGTCAATCCGTCAATCCGTCAATCCCTCAATTCCTTAATCCCTCAATTCGTCAATCCCTCAATTCCTTCAATCCCTCAATTCCTCAATCCGTCAGTCCCTCAATCCGTCAATGCGTCCATCCGTCAATCCCTCAATCCGCCAATCCCTCAATTCCTTCAATCCCTCAATTCCTCAATCCGTCAATCCCTCAATTCCCCAATCCGTCAATCCCTCAATCCCTCAATCCCTCAATCCCTCAATCCGTCAATCCCTCAATCCCTCAAAACCTCAATCCCTCAATCTCTCAATCCCTCAATCCCTCAATCCGTCAATTCCTCATTCCGTCAATCCGCCAATCCCTCAATCCGTCAATTCCTCAATCCCTCTATTCCTTCAATCTCTCAATCCGTCAATTCATCAATCCCTCAATCCGTCAATCCGTCAATCCGTCAATCCGTCAATCCGTCAATTCCTCAATCCGTCAATCCGTAAAATCCCTCAATCCGTCAATTCCTCAAACCCTCAATCCGCCAATCCCTCAATCCCTCAATTCCTTCAATCCGTCAATCCCTCAACTCCCCAATTCCTTCAATCCCTCAATCCCTCAATCCCTCAATTCCTCAATCCGTCAATCCGTCAATCTGTCAATCCCTCAATCCCTCAATCCGTCAATCCCTCAATCCCTCAATCCGCCAATCCCTCAATCCCTCAATTCCTTCAATCCCTCAATTCCCCAATCCGTCAATCCGTCAATTCCTCAATCCGTCAATCCGTCAATTCCTCAATCCGTTAATCCCTCAATTCCTCAATTCCTCAATTCCTCAATCCGTCAATCCCTCAATCCGTCAACCCTTCAATCCCTCAATCCGTCAATCCCTCAATTCCTTAATCCGTCAATCCCTCAATCCGTCAATTCCTCAATCCGTCAATCCGTCAATCCCTCAATTCGTCAATTCGTCAATCCCTCAATTCCTTCAATCTGTCAATCCCTCAATCCCTCAATTCCTTCAATCCGTCAATTCGTCAATCCCTCAATCCCTCAATTCCTCAATTCCTCAATCCCTCAATTCCTCAATCCGTCAATCCTTCAATCCGTCAATTCCTCAATCCGTCAATCTCTCAATCCTTCAATCCCTCAATTCCTTCAATCCCTCAATTCCTTCAATCCCTCAATCCCTCAATCTCTCAATTCCTTCAATCTCTCAATTCCTCAATCCGTCAATCCCTCAATTCCCCAATCCGTCTATCCCTCAATCCGTCAATCCCTCAATTCCTTAATCCGTCAATCCGTCAATCCCTCAATTCGCCAATCCGTCAATCCCTCAATTCCTCAATTCCTGAATCCGTCAATCCGTCAATCCGTCAATCCCTCTATCCTTCAATCCCTCAATTCCTCAATTCCTCAATCCGTCAATCCCTCAATTCGTCAATTCGTCAATCCCTCAATTCCTCAATCCCTCATCCGTCAATTCCTCAATTCTTTCAATCCGTCAATTCCTCAATCCGTCAATCCGTCAATCCGTCAATTCCTCAATCCGTTAATCCCTCAATTCCTCAATTCCTAAATTCCTCAATCCCTCAATTCCTTCAATCCCTCAATCCGTCAATCCTTCAATCCCTCAATCCCTCAATCCCTCAATCCCTCAATCCCTCAATCCGTCAATCCCTCAATCCGTCAATCCCTCAATCCGTCAATCCGTCAATCCCCTCAATGCGTCAATCCGTCAATCCGTCAATCCCTCAATGCGTCAATCCGTCAATCCCTCAATTCCTTCAATTTCTCAATCCGTCAATCCGTTAATCCC
>OZ020236.1:23762969-23894878 GCA_963971235.1 Cryptus armator | reverse complement strand
GAATTGACGGATTGAGGGATTGAGGAATTGACGGATTGACGGATGAGGGATTGAGGGATTGACGGATTGAAGGAATTGAGGGATTGACGAATTGAGGGATTGACAGATTGAGAAATTGAAGGAATTGAGGGATTGAAGAATTGAGGAATTGACGGATTGAGGGATTGAGGAATTGAGGAATTGACGGATTGAAGGATTGACGGATTGAGGAATAGAGGGATTGAGGGATTGACGGATTGACGGATTGAGGGATTGAGGGATTTTGGAATTGACGGATTGTGGAATTGAGGGATTGAAGGAATTGAGGGATTGACGGATTGAAAAATTGAAGGAATTGAGGGATTGAAGAAATGAGGAATTGACGGATTGAGGGATTGAGGAATTGACGGATTGAAGGATTGACGGATTGACGGATTGAGGAATTGAGGGATTCAGGGATTGACGGATTGAGGAATTGACGGATTGAGGGATTGACGGATTGAAGGAATTGAGGGATTGACGGATTGAAAAATTGAAGGAATTGACGAATTGAGGGATTGACGGATTGACGGATTGACGAATTGAGGGATTGACGGATTGAGGGATTGAGGAATTGACGAATTGACGAATTGACGAATTGACGAATTGACGGATTGAGGGATTGAGGAATTGAGAGATTGAGGGATTGAGGAATTGAGAGATTGAGGGATTGACGGATTGACGGATTGAGGGATTGACGGATTGAGGAATTGAGGGATTCAGGAATTGACGGATTGAGAAATTGAAGGAATTGAGGGATTGAGGGATTGAGGAAATGAGGAATTGACGGATTGAAGGATTGAGGGATTGACGGATTGAGGGATTGACGGATTAAGGAATTGACGGATTGACGGATTGAGGAATTGACGGATTGAGGGATTGACGGATTGAGGAATTGACGGATTGAGGGATTGACGGATTGAGGAATTGAGGGATTGAGGGATTGGCGGATTGAGGAATTGAGGGATTGACGGATTGAGGGATTGAGGAATTGAGGAATTGACGGATTGAGGGAATTGACGGATTGACGGAATTGAGGAATTGAGGGATTGAGGAATTGACGGATTGAGGGATTGAGGGAATTGAGGGATTGAGGGATTGAAGGAATTGAGGGATTGACGGATTGGGGAATTGAGGGATTGAAGGAATTGAGCGATTGAGGGATTGACGGATTGACGGATTGGGGAATTGAGGGATTGAAGGAATTGAGGGATTGAGGGATTGACGGATTGGGGAATTGAGGGATTGAGGGATTGAGGAATTGAGGAATTGAGGGATTGAAGGAATTGAGGGATTGAGGGATTGACGGATTGGGGAATTGAGGGATTGAGGAATTGAAGGAATTGAGGGATTGACGGATTGAGGGATTGAGGAATTGAAGGATTGGCGAATTGACGGATTGAGGGATTGACGGATTGACGGATTGAGGAATTGAGGAATTGAGGAATTGAGGGATTGACGGATTGTCGGATTGACGGATTGACGGATTGAGGAATTGAGGGATTGATGAATTGACGGATTGAGGGATTGACGGATTCAAGGAATTGAGGGAATGACGGATTGAAGGAATTGAGGGATTGACGGATTGACGGATTGAGGGATTGATGGATTGAGGGATTGAGGGATTGAGGGATTGACGGATTGAAGGAATTGAGGGATTAACGGATTGACGGATTAACGGATTGAGGGATTGACGGATTCACGGATTAACGAATTGAGGGATTGAGGGATTGACGGATTGAGGGATTGACGGATTGTAGGAATTGAGGGATTGACGGATTGAGGAATTGATGGATTGAGGGATTGAGGGATTGAGGGATTGACGGATTGAAGGAATTGAGGGATTAACGGATTGACGGATTAACGGATTGAGGGATTGACGGATTGACGGATTAACGAATTGAGGGATTGAGGGATTGACGGATTGAGGGATTGACGGATTGTAGGAATTGAGGGATTGACGGATTGAGGAATTGACGGATTGAGGGAATTGACGGATTGACGGATTGACGGATTGAGGGATTGAGGGATTGAAGGAATTGAGGGATTGAGGGATTGACGGATTGAGGAATTGACGGATTGAGGGAATTGACGGATTGACGAATTGACGGATTGAGGGATTGACGGATTGAGGAATTGAGGGATTGAGGGATTGGCGGATTGAGGAATTGAGGGATTGACGGATTGAGGAATTGACGGATTGAGGAATTGAGGAATTGAGGGATTGACGGATTGAGGGAATTGACGGATTGACGGATTGACGGAATTGAGGAATTGAGGGATTGAAGAATTGAGGAATTAACGGATTGAGGGATTGAGGGATTGACGGATTGAGGGATTGACGGATTAAGGAATTGACGGATTGACGGATTGAGGAATTGACGGATTGAGGGATTGACGGATTGAGGAATTGAGGAATTGACGGATTGAGGGAATTGACGGATTGAGGGAATTGACGGATTGACGAATTGACGGATTGACGAATTGACGGATTGAGGGATTGACGGATTGAGGAATTGAGGGATTGAGGGATTGGCGGATTGAGGAATTGAGGGATTGACGGATTGAGGAATTGACGGATTGAGGAATTGAGGAATTGAGGGATTGACGGATTGAGGGAATTGACGGATTGACGGATTGACGGAATTGAGGAATTGAGGGATTGAGGGATTGACGGATTGAGGGATTGACGGATTAAGGAATTGACGGATTGACGGATTGAGGAATTGACGGATTGAGGGATTGACGGATTGAGGGATTGACGGATTGAGGGATTGAGGGAATTGACGGATTGACGGAATTGAGGAATTGAGGGATTGAGGAATTGACGGATTGAGGGATTGAGGGAATTGAGGGATTGAGGGATTGAAGGAATTGAGGGATTGACGGATTGGGGAATTGAGGGATTGAAGGAATTGAGCGATTGAGGAATTGACGGATTGAGGGATTGGCGGATTGAGGAATTGAGGGATTGACGGATTGAGGGATTGAGGAATTGAGGAATTGAGGAATTGAGGAATTGACGGATTGAGGGAATTGAGGAATTGAGGAATTGACGGATTGAGGGAATTGACGGATTGACGGAATTGAGGGATTGAGGAATTGACGGATTGAGGGATTGAGGGAATTGAGGGATTGAGGGATTGAAGGAATTGAGGGATTGAGGGATTGACGGATTGGGGAATTGAGGGATTGAAGGAATTGAGCGATTGAGGGATTGACGGATTGACGGATTGGGGAATTGAGGGATTGAAGGAATTGAGGGATTGAGGGATTGACGGATTGGGGAATTGAGGGATTGAGGGATTGAGGAATTGAGGAATTGAGGGATTGAAGGAATTGAGGGATTGAGGGATTGACGGATTGGGGAATTAAGGGATTGAGGAATTGAAGGAATTGAGGGATTGACGGATTGAGGGATTGAGGAATTGAAGGATTGGCGAATTGACGGATTGAGGGATTGAGGTATTGACGGATTGACGGATTGACGGATTGACGGATTGAGGAATTGAGGAATTGACGGATTGACGGATTGACGGATTGAGGAATTGAGGGATTGAGGGATTGACGGATTCAAGGAATTGAGGGAATGACGGATTGAAGGAATTGAGGAATTGACGGATTGACGGATTGAGGGATTGAGGGATTGATGGATTGAGGGATTGAGGGATTGAGGGATTGACGGATTGAAGGAATTGAGGGATTAACGGATTGACGGATTAACGGATTGACGGATTGAGGGATTGACGGATTGACGGATTGAGGGATTGACGGATTGAAGGAATTGAGGGATTGACGGATTGAGGAATTGACGGATTGAGGAATTGAGGGATTGACGGATTGAGGAATTGACGGATTGACGGATTGACGGATTGAGGGATTGACGGATTGGGGAATTGAGGGATTGACGGATTGAGGAATTGAGGGATTGACGGATTAACGAATTGAGGGATTGACGGATTGAGGAATTGAAGGATTGACGGATTAACGAATTGAGGGATTGAGGGATTGACGGATTGAGAAATTGAAGGAATTGAGGGATTGAGGGATTGAGAAATTGAAGGAATTGAGGGATTGAGGAATTGACGAATTGACGGATTGAGGGATTGAGGGATTAAGGAATTGAGAGATTGACGGATTGAGGAATTGAGGGATTGACGAATTGACGGATTGACGGATTGACGGATTGAGGAATTGACGGATTGAGGAATTGACGGATTGAGGAATTGAGGAATTGAGGGATTGACGGATTGAGGAGTTGACGGATTGAGGAATTGACGGTTTGAGGAATTGACGGATTGGCGGATTGACGGATTGACTCGGGATTGGAGGGATTGGCGGAAAATTGCTCGGGAAGAGGCTAGAGAACATTCGCGAAAATACTAAAGATTTTTAGACAGAACTCGTTACTTCGGAAAAATCGATGAGGAGTGAACAACGGATTGAATTGTACATCGGTATGTACCACAGGAGTTTCACGTTCGACACACATGAGACCAAAGGTTACGGAGGTCTCGAGAGAGATTCCACGCAAATGACGGGTAATAACAATTGCCACAATTATTGCCCGAAGGGCTACAATGATGAGAGATGGGTACATCTCTAATTCGAAACTCTATATAGAGGAAGGGTCACTGGGCTGAAGGAAACATAAAATGAAGTAAAATTACCTTACCAAAAACGAAAATATACGGAGAATAGAAACGAAGAAGGTGGTCGGTGCGACTGGTCGATGAATCGTTGGTCGATGCTACCCTCAGCGTGTTGAGTAAATCGCCGAGCGGTCGAAGGCTTTCTCTTAAAGAAATCGACACTGTTACGTCACGCACTTTTTGGAAACTCTTTTTCGCAAACTTGCGCTGCTCTTCGATCGCACGAAGAGAAGCTGCACGCGTACACTCGCGAGGAAACGGAAAGACTGAGGAAAATAAAGGAAAAAGGGAAAAAAGGAGAGGATCGCTATGCGTGAGAATCGCAGACAGAGAACCGTTGACCAGAAACTATTTAACAAACTTTCGAAAACAACTCAGTCGAGACGAAATCGTAGAATAATTCTGTCATCGGAGACACGAGAAAAAAATCAACATCTTCAATGGGACTTGAGTTACTCAAGTATTCCGCAGGCATAACACCACGGCTCGATCACCCAAGATGAGCACGTGGCCCCGACACCACGCTGTGAAGAGAAGTCACCAACACCAGTAAGCAACGCGGGCTCATATACCTGGGCCAGCCGCCATCGAAGGGATTTGACGATTGCCAAGCCGGCAGGTCTCTGTCTGCCGACACCTACCAACACCACTAAGCATCGAGGCTCATAGACACCAGTGCTCGATGTCGCCGAAATTCGCCAACACCATGACGCATCAAGACTCACAGATACGAGCTCTCAGTGACTCCAAACCTCACCAACACTACGATGCAGCGAGGCTCACAGACACGAGCGCTCTATGACTCCGAAGACGACCAACACCTCGAGCTACGATACCGACAGCTTCCTTCTAACCACTATGTATAGGGCCCAGTGAGTTAGAAAAACTTCCAATTTCCTCCAACGAGTGCAGCACCTCTCGGGCATCGTTCTCAGCCACCCCCGCGAACAATAAGAGATTCCCGATAGTCGCGAATTTGATAATTTGACAATTTCCAGTAGAATCACGCATGCATACGAACATTGGGTAAGACCGTCAACAATATTACAACTTTGTAATCATATTTTTATGTATTTTTCACGTATTTCCCCGGTTATACTTTATAGCTAAGGGTAGGTCAGGTATTTGCGCGTTACTCAGGTAACCACCATAAACCCTTCTGGTCTTTTCCCATCATAAAAAGTAAATCCGTAAAAACTATGAGTTAAAATATTTCTGCCTTTAGTAATATCTCTCATTACTCAGAGTAAACATTTAAGCGAAAAATATCTTGCAAACCAATATTGCTTCAAAGATAAATAGTTCTATTTACGATCTTTACCAGCGACGAAAGAAGAATATCGGGTTACATAGGAAATGTTATTTTCAACAACTACCTCCAAGAAGTTTCTTCTAAACATTTTGGTTGGAATAAATAAAGATAAGTGGTGCTCGTTCGAAGAAGCAATTCTATTCAGCTAGCCGATTTGTCACGGTTCCTAGTAAGAAAAAAAAAGGAGAAGACTCCGTGCTGGGAGAGAAAGCCTCTGTACCAGCATACTCTTCAGGTAGGATAGAAGGAGAAACGACCACGTGAGCGTGGCTGGTACGAACAAGGGAAGTCAAGAGCCACCCCGAAGGGGCGGTAGCGCTGTTGGATAGCTCGCGGGCCAGCTACGGTACACGTGATCGTACCGAGAGAGTAGGGGACGGGTGAGCCACCCGCGCAATGCATAGAACGTACGAGAAGGCCCACCACTCATCGATAGCCGAACTTTTCTCAACCAATAAGAAGAGAGCAATAAAAATCAAGAGACAAACGCAATTCTTAGCCAAGAGTAGGGATGAAGAAAGAGAGAATAGCCGAATAATAATTATTAACAATCGTTAATAATAACCATTTTTTCATGTTTTACCATAGCCAAATGTTACAATTATCGTAAAAGTTTAACCTGAAATTTGTTAATTTGACAAATGGAAAGGTTAAACAAATTAATTAATTAAGTTTATTAATTCACCATTTTATATTGAAAGCCAACGAAAAACCATTAAGAATGAATACCAGAACACCCTGGTAGTTATGAAATTTATAATGAATTTAAATTCAATTTAATAATTAGATCTGTCAAATCGATATTAATCGATATTTCACATATTATAGTAAAAACCGAATGAGAATGCACGAACAAGAGTCAAGAATGAGAGCGAAATATCAATAGAGTTCATTTTTAATATTTTTGGGTTTGATAATTAATTAATTCTTTATCAAGAAAATTTTCATTTTATCAAGTACTAAAATCCGTAATTTTCTACCTAGAAAGGTGATTCAAATTCGAGACACTTTCAAAATAAATCAAAAGAATAAATTGTTAATTAACAAATCCAAAATCGATCTAGAAATAGTTAATTAGAGTAATTACCGAATATTGACAGCGGATAGAAAAAGAACAAGGGAGGCGTGGAAAATCACGCCTCGACCAAAAAGTTGCCCCTTCCACCGCGGTCTATGTCAAGCCTATTTAAACTGTGCCCTTTTACGCTGTTCGCGATAGTTTTACTTTGAATCTTTGTTAAAAGACTTTTGGAAATTTCCAAGTCTTATCCTTCGTTCGTGTTCGTTTGTGATTTGTATCAAGTTTTGTTTTCGCAATTAGCTTCAATTGAAGTTAATAGAATAAAAACTCAGTGTTTCAATTTTGTGTTGTTTCGTTCGTGAAAAATCCTTCGACCGCTCGGTACTTGCTCGACGCCGAGGGTATCGACCAGCAATCGACCACCGACGACCACGAGCAGCAACCT
This sequence comes from Cryptus armator, assembly GCA_963971235.1. Lineage (NCBI taxonomy): Eukaryota > Metazoa > Arthropoda > Insecta > Hymenoptera > Ichneumonidae > Cryptus > Cryptus armator. The sequence continues at coordinate 23,887,430 of OZ020236.1, read as the reverse complement.
CTTCTTTGTTTTTGTTCTCCGGATTTTTGTGTTCTTCGGTAAGTTTTATTTTTCCTAAGTTTGTGATTTTTCCTCACATCCCTTTCCCATCCATCGTAGCGTGATCGAAAGTTTTTAAATGTTTCCATCTCAAATTATTATAGCCCTTCTGGCAATCATAGTGATTGTGCTAATTTTTATTCTTTTGTGCGGAATCTCCGTTAAGATTACCGTGAATATCTGCGATTCGAGAGTCACCCGTGAAACCCCTGTAGTACACTCGGGTGTACGAATCTATCCATTGTCCACCCCTCGTCGAGTTTCTCTAAATAATCCGCGAGTTTTGGAAAACCTTCGGTAGTTATTTCGCGAATGATCTCTAGCCCTCTTCCCGAGCAATTTTCCGCGAGGTTAGGATCAAAACGAGGCACCCGCGAATCGTAGTCGCTTCGATAACGCGTAAATTGATTAAATTCATTGACCGAGATGAGGCCGGCTCCTCACGTAAAACAACGATTCGCGACGTAACAAAAGTATTTAAATAAAGTATTTTCGAATGTGTTTTAAGCACCAAAAGTATTTTGTATTTCAAAATACACGCAGTATTTTCGGTATTTTCATGTATTTTGCCCAATTCTGGTAGTAACTAGGAAGAGTGCTATACACTCTCTGTATATATTGGCGTATGTATACACTGTAGCGTCACGCCACGAAAAATATTTTTTTTTCATTACTTGGCGTCGAGACGCTTCCGCGTCTCTTGATATTTTCAACAAAGCGGGCTTCATGGGTGTAAGAACAAAGCCCCATTGTCAAGTTGTTGTCAAACATAAAACTATACGTTAATACCGTTCTTGCAGATACTCAAAACCGCGATGGGTTACATATCTATGCTGCGCACAATGGCTTAATTATTATTGTTTGATGATGCGATGGATGTGCAGCATAGTACATTAATTGCACGAAAAATTGTGTATCTTTCACAATTTGGGCTACTCGGGACGCAATTCGATCAAGTTGGAAGCCTCAAAAAAAAATCGGAACTTAAACGCGGTAACCTATGGTACTCCAAACATTCGTCTCTGAATGTACATTGGTTTCTTTTAGGTGTACTCGAAACAATCACTGTCCATCGACAGGCTCACGTTGGATTCTCATATTGGTTCATATCTTTGTTTTTTTCTAAATTATAATCGAAACGTTCAGTATGATTCGAAGCGTCGAAACATCAAACGTGGAACGCACACGCACCCTTGTTACATCCCCGTAACGCCGCCACATAGCGCCAAGACAGAAGCAACCCTCTAAGCATGTACGCAGGGTTCGAGCGTGGGCCTTGGGGCAGTAGCTAAGGGAAGGGAGTTGCTTGGGACTCAGTATGCGTAAGCGATAAGAGGGATCCTCTCCATCCTTCCAGAAAAGTAGGAAGTGGAAGACGGGAAATTCGGGCCAATGAGCTACGAGAAAATTTGCCCTCTCTGACTCCTACACGTAGACAAAGATAGTATACACATTAGTATATAAGACCGAAATCTTGTACAGAAAAGCAGTTCTTGTAAATATTTCAACCTCCTCGGTTCAAGCTGGAACTTGTACAGCTCGTCCATATTTCAAGTAAAATAGTTTAAATGGAAACTTCGAATTCTTTCCGAGCTGCGCGGACCACCGCGAGCTCATCATCAATCCTTCAGGACAATTCCTAGTTACGCGGCTCACCGCGAGCTATGGAATCCTTTCTAAAAATCCACCGGGCTGCGCGGTCCACCGCGAGCTCACTGGATAATTTATTCCGTATCAATAGTAGAAGTTGCGCGGATCACCGCGAACTTCTCTTTCCTTCAACCAGTAGTAGAAATTGCGCGGACCACCGCGAATTTCTCTTCCCTTCAAACTCAACAATTCCTAATTATCCTAAATAATCACTAAAATATCCAAAACTATTATTCAACAAAATTACAGTACAACCAAATCACCAAGCCCGTATCCCAGACTAATTAGCCTTTGCTAAGGTCTAAAACAGGGCAAATTCTTGATGTTACTCGGACGTAACACCCTCATAGATCGCACTTGAAGGATATTGCGTCGCTAGTGAATATATTAAATGCCAGTGATGGTGGTGGCGGTGGCGGTGGCAAAGGAAAAATCAAACGAAGGAGAAAGATCGACATCGAGATCGAGAGGGAGATCGAAGCGTTGCAAAGTAAAGGAATAGTTTAAAAAAATGTCCAACTCTTTCGGAGAATCGAGTACCTATGATCGCAGATTGCGGAAATAAAAATAAAAAATACGATATATAATTACCTCATACGTCAAAGGATTGCTGAGAAAATAAAAAAACGCGAATACATTTTTTGATCAAAGTATAGTACTATTTCACTAACGTACAACGATACCTGCTCTCTCATATTTTTATTTCATCATTTCCGAGTATAAAAATACATATGTGATTAATTAGTGCCTAAGCGAATTTTTATTTTGTTCGCACGTTTATGAATTAAGCGACGACGTTGCGTATTCCGCAATTTTGTTTGGTTCAAGAGGAAAACCCTCCACGTATTTCGCGAAAAACGAATGTCATATCGTGATCGCATACTTCTTCTGGACTCGAGGTGGCAAAATCGCTAGGTAATAAACGATTATTGAGCAAAATGAACGTGTAAACATCGTGAGACGTTGCGATCCGTCACTCGTGAAATACTTTTCAAGATTATAAACATTTTAACGATTCACGCGCATGCGGTGGTTCGATGGAATCGTACGAAAAAAAAAAAATAATAATAATAATAATCGCACGAGGATTCGCTAGAGCTACAAACGCGAACAAGATTGATTGCATGATCGTTGACACATCACGATTCGACGATTGCATAACGAGACCACGCGCATATATCGCTGCTATTCGTAATGTTACAAGGAGGAACGTATGCCAATATTACCGCGGCTATTGAAAACGGGACGAAAGGCGATGAGCTTCGCGTCGATCGGAGCGGTTGATTCGTGCAAACAATGATCGAAGAGATGATCCTGAAGGGATCATCCTTTCGAGGGGGGGGGGGGGGGGACGACGACGACAACAGCGACGTCAATTATCGACACCGTGTGCACTCTACGCAAGTTTTCTCTTTCTTCGTTTTTATCGTTGCGCGAATAACCGGTAGATATAGTTCATGATGGCACCCTGAGTCAAAGAAGCACGGCCTGCTGGAAAAAAAACGCACATATAAATATACTTGCTATAAGAAATTTTTGTTTGTTTTTGCGTCTGTTTCACGAATGCGATGCTCGCATCGGGTCTTTTCTCGCTGGCAATGGTAGTCGCGCCGATGTCGCGGCAGTCGTGGTATCGGTAGTCGAGCTTGTCGTTGCTTTGTAAGCGTTGCCACGCGTCTCGGCGGGATGCCTGGAGCGGGATCCTGAGTTTACGGGACGATAGCGATAAGTCTAACGACACGGCAAACGACACGGGAAACATCACGGGATAATGTTAAAGTCTTGATTCGGTTTATGCGACACCGCCGCACCTGTCAAATAAATAAATATTTGTATATTACCTCTTGATCGTCTTCAAGTGGTTAGGATTGAAAATATTTCGAAAATAAAAAATAAATGTAATAAATGTAATAAAAACTAAAAGGAATAAGTGTTTATCGATATTTTATTGAGTTTTATTTTTAAAACCATCGTGAGTTGATGTAATTTAAGTAATCGAGAGAGCACCCGCTTTTATGGCACATTGTGCAAGGCGTCTGCGGAAAATTCGTCTAAAACAATTCATCTAAAACAATTCGTCTAAAAAACAATTCGTCTAAAAACAATTCGTCTAATAGCAATTTGTCTAAAACAATTCGTCTAAAAACAATTCGACTAAAGCAATTCGTCTAAAACCAATTCGTCTAAAAACAATTTGTCTAAAACAATTCGTCTAAAATAGTTCATTTGAAAATAAGGATATTGTTTCTATTGTATTAACTATAGCGCAGATATCGATAGCGTTTGTCAACTGTAGCGGAAATATTTGTAGTGTCTGTCAACTATAGCGGAAATATCTATAGAGTTCGTCAACTATAAGGGAAATGTCGATAGCGTATGTCAACTATAGCAGAAATATAATAAATAGACACTACAAATATTTCCGCTATAGTTGACAAACGCTATCGATATTTCCGCTATAGTTGACAAACGCTATCGATATTTCCGCTATAGTTGACAAACACTATCGATATTTCCGCTATAGTTGACAGACACTACAAATATTTCCGCTATAGTTGACAAACGCTATCGATATCTCCGCTATAGTTAATACAATAGAAACAATATCCTTATTTTCAAATGAACTATTTTAGACGTATTATTTTAGACGAATTGTTTTTAAACGAATTGTTTTTAACTCCCGACTGCCCACCAGGGCAAAAAGACGGGAGTTATGCGTTTCAGGAAGATGAGCGATTTCGTTGTCCGGAATGTTCTCGTGAACGACGCAAAGTTACTTAACAGAATTTGGTACACTGATTCTAAGACGCCCAGAGAATGTCGTTTGCGAAACAAAATTTCGATTAGTTGAATATTGGTAGAAATAAAAGCGATTTATTAAATAGTTAATCAAATATATCGAAAACTGAGCGCCATTTTCTGCTATATATTTTTCGCCTCCCGACTGCTCGCTCGGCGCCCGATCTTTTCGAAGCATACCTAACCTCAAACGATCGAACGGATGCCTGATCTCTTTACAAATCATAAAATAAAATAATTTTGCAAAAATTAAAAAACTCCCGACTGAAAGAGTAGCCGAATAACGAAAATGTATTAACTGAAAAGAGTGAAATAACAATCAAATTATTCGCATATGATTGTCGGGAGATTTCCATATATGAAGAAGTTAATGACGAAGAAATCGCTCGACTATCATATGCGAATAATTTAATTGTTATTTCACTCTTTTCAGTTAATACATTTTCGTTATTTGGCTACTCTTTCAGTCGGGAGTTTTTTAATTTTTGCAAAATTATTTTATTAGACGAATTGTTTTAGACAAATTGCTATTAGACGAATTGTTTTTAGACGAATTGTTTTAGACGAATTGTTTTTAGACGAATTGTTTTAGACGAATTGCTATTAGACGAATTGTTTTTAGACGAATTGTTTTTTAGACGAATTGTTTTAGATGAATTGTTTTAGACGAATTTTCCGCAAATCGTGGCGTAATTATCTTATATAATAGCAGCGGCACCTTTTATTCGTCGATCCGATTTTTATCCTCCGTTACGTACCAGAGAGTTTTATAGAGAATATTCTTTTCTCATGTGGGCCCTTTGTGCTTCGGACCTTGGATACGGGTCCGGTCTCGATACCGGTGGAACGGGTAATGCTCCTCAAAATAAAAAGTAGGCAAGTTTTTGTTGCAAACGCAAGACCATATGTATTAATTATGAATAATAGAAATAACAATGATTTTACGGTCGCACTCATCCATCCGTATGCATACTCGCACGCAACCTCGCTGTTCGTCGATACGACAGGGAACTAGGAAATTGATGAACACGCAGAAATTAGCGTGGCGCGAATTTAAAACGCATCTTTTCATTACGCCTCTGCCCGGAATTATCGTTAAGAATTGTCAATGAATAAAAATAGTAATAAGATAGAACCGTGTTGCCTTCTCAACGACAAACCTATATTGATCATTCCTTCGAAGAAACAATTGTATACACACTCAGGGTTCAAACATGCTTTCTTCTTCGAATTCTTCGAAACCATAAAATCTATTTGTCCGCGTATTTAAAGTATGCATTCAGTAACAAACAACTCGAAGAGGAAAATCTAGCTATAGACAATTGCCAGATGGCCCACACACTTCGCGAGGTCTCGAACTCGGACGGGAGGGACCGTCATAAAATTCAAGAGTTTTTTCCGAACGGATTACAAGACAAACTCGATCCGTGAGAAAAAGAAAGTTAACGTTCGAACCAGGGTAGTGTTACTATAGAGAGATATTGTTTGCAAGAGATGGAAAGTCGCGTGGGCGTGTATCTTAAACACCCCTTATATTTCTATTGGTTAAAAGAGAAGGCATCCTCATCCCCACAATTTTGGTTTGTAGCATCTCGGGGACGCAACAATGTAGAATAAGTTAGAACAACTTTGGCTCTCACCTAGTGCGGTTCGTTATCTATGTTCACCGAGAGACCAAGTCGCGAAACTTTTAATCTTTATTTTTGCTTCTATCCTTGTGTTTGTATTTTGTTTTTGTGTTGTTCAACTAACATTTTAAATTCTTTATTAAATTGATAGTCGACAGTGAGTTCTGTGTATCATTATTTGAAAATTCCCGGTTCCATCGCACTATTTTCATAGTTATTTACAGCGCGAATCACCGACGATATCGCGGACTTCTCACCAACCAATCAGCGAGGAGCTGAACGGTAGAAGCCGCGGGGACGTAACAGAACGCGAGCCGTGGTATCACCGCCGCGGAGTCTCTACGAAGGCTTTGTGTCGATACTTGTTGCACTTACGCTTCACGATTACGCGACTCGATTAACAAACCACGACGAAACAGACTCGCCAAAAATGTTTTACCGCATCCCGTAGGACCGCACACCATCGAAGTCCACGGATGTTGTTTCCATCGCGTATCGATGATTACGAGTGTCGATCAGCGAAATTCTTGCAGAACCGAAATTTGAGTCCGTTATTGGCTGCTTGCTAATGAACAACCAATTGCGTACTCGAATTTCGGTTCTGCAAGAATTTCGCTACTAGATTCAGACCTTCTTTAGTTCGATCTCTGACACGATGGAAACTCACTCATTTTCATCGAAAGATTTCGATTCGACAGAAAAGAGCATCGTAGGGATTTTCCTTTCGGCCATCTTACCCTCACCCTAGGGATTTTCGTTTCGGCCACCTTACGGTCACCCGCGAGGTTCGCGCTGCAAGATGGTCGATGTTACGGCCCAATGCCGTGACTTTTAAAGAGGATCGTTGATTGGCTCTTCGTGAGCTACTGCTGCTAGATGTGATTCGCTGTTGCAGCGGCGAATTGAAATTCGCTCCCGAAGTGCCGGGAAGGATTTATTTTGAATGTTTCGTCAAAAGATTTTAAAACACGAGTCATGGGATAAACGATATGTATATTGTTGTTTGAACATAATGTATCGAATGGTGAAACACAATATTAGCGGTACACATTAAGATAAGATACGTTTATAGAAAATATTCAAAGTCTTATAATTTACAAGAGGAGGGACGCGCAAGACACTTGTAGAATTTGCGACCACACTCATTCGTGTTTCTTCCAAGACTCCCTGTCTTGTTGCTCGGGGGAGGCTTCGAAGTCTCCCCGAAGCATCCCCACTCTCGACCCCTCATATCGTTCTCTGCGTAACCAGCACTTCTTCGTCCCTTTTCTTACGGTACTCTCTTCGTCTGAATCTCTCGGTTTCTCCCCTCTCGTCTATGTTTTAGGGGCCCACGCGAGGGTTCCATTGTCCGCGAGACTTTCAAACATCCCCTGAGCCGGCGCCCAGTGGTCGTTATATGAGCTCGGCGCTCGTAGTTGTAGCGAAGGGCACTTGAGATTTTCCGGTACTTGACATTAACATTCTTACTTTTTATGACACTAATCCAATAGTTCGAGGAAAAGTCACGTTCGCGTTCAAAGACGCTTTTGAAAAAGAACAACCTTCTCCATTCGTTTATAGACAAACATTCATATGGCTTGCCAGGCGTTCGTTCTGAAGATCTCTCGAATTACCGACTGCACGAATTTGTATACTCTAAGAGATGCTTACAGTTTTGGGTTACTATTTATTGCGTTCGAAGGCGAGAGCGAAGAACCGAGATAAATCTTAAGGTTATTATATTTATAAATATCAACATAATCAACTATATTGTTCTGCTTTACCGCCTACTTTGCTACTTGTCCAACTTTCGTTGAATCTACTTTATCTATCTTGTATTATCGAGCTGTTCGCGGTCTAGAAACACGGCGTCGGGTGAGTAGCGGAACCGCAAACGTCACATCGAGCAAAATTTTTCCACAACAATAAACATTACCCTCAAAAACGAGGTTATAATTTCCGTATTTCTTGAATCATCGCAACTTGAAGAAAAGGTTTCGACGCGTAAAAAAAATAAATCGACAATCAAAAATGCTTGCAGCCGTTTTTGCGAGGCTGGACATTGTTTTATCTCCTGTTTAATCACGATAAACATATTTTTTTTACGACGTCCCTGATTTCGGAGTTGATCGACTGTCAAAAAATCGATCGAAAAAAAAAAAAAAAAAAAAAAAAAAAAAAATGATCAAAGTAACGCTGTCCTACTGTCGCAGCAACGTTTATCTGATTATCGGCATTTGTCTCGGACTGACGTTGAGTTTATTATTCGCGCCGATTAATTTCGAAGAATGTCAAGAAACATCGCAATCAGAACAAACTTTTTGGTTAGGAGCGACGAGCGACAGAGCGACGACCGACGAATACGAGCCGAAGATAAACGTCGAGGGAAAGCCTCGTAAAGCGCAAAAAACGGCCAAAGCTTTCATTCGCCCAAGATATTACTCTACGGAACTCGGAATTCGCGACAAACTCTTTGTTGGCGTTGTAACGAGTCGCGAATACTTGCACAACAGAGGAATAGCGATAAACAAAACTTTGGCTCATCTTGTTGACAAAATCCGATATTTTATCTCAGTTCCGGAGGGAAGTAAACCCAATGTCAGCCTTCCAGGAATCGTCGGCTTCACGGACACTCGAGGAATTTTGAAGCCTTTTCACGTTATGAAATACATAACGGACAATTATTTAGAGGATTATGATTATTATTTTGTAACGAAGGACACGAATTACGTGAATGGAAGGCGACTTGTCGAATTGGTGGAAAAAGTCAGTGTCAGTCGAGACGTTCATCTGGGAAGCAAAATCGACGACGAGAGCTATTGCTCTCTCGGTGAGATAATTTTTTGTTATTTCCACAATGTTTTTTCAGCGTTCAATTTTATTTATTTATTTATTTAAAAAAATTTTTACCAGACGCCGGAGTATTGCTGAGCAATTCTGTCGTTAGGACATTGAAGACGAGTCTCGATTGGTGCGTAAAAAATACATTTTCGTCGTCGGATGACGTGAATTTCGGTAGATGTCTGTTGCACGCATCGAAAATTTCGTGCACCAACAAGATTCAAGGCGAAGAATTTCGGGCGTTGAAATTACCGATTGTTTTCGACTTCGAACGCGACTGGTCGCGATTATCGAGAGCAAACAAATTTCTGGACTACGCTTCGATTTATCCGATATTCGATCATCATACGACCTACAAAATTAATGCTTATCTCGCAGCGGTGAGTCTGCTGTTGATGCTGTTTCGTAAAACAAATGCTATTATATCTAATTGCATGAATTTTCGTTTAACTCGCGAATGCACAGAATAATATATTGCAAATAGAAAGATAATCTGAACTGAAGAAATACATAATAAAATATGTTTGAAAAATGTATAAATTTTTGTGTTTTTTGTTGTTGTTTTCAGAGGGAATTGACGAGAGTAGAAGGCGAGATAAGCGCATTACGGAGATCGATTCTCGCGAGCGCTCGTCTTGCGCCGGACAGCATGCGAAACGTCTCGTGGCCGATTGGAAATCAGCCGGGAAATCGGGCGTTTGGTCGCTTCGATCTGCAGTCGTGGATTTACTTTAACGAGACTCACAGCTTCATGGATACGGATTTCGAGAACGCGAGAGAATCTTTGGGAAGCGCGAAAATCGATGATAAAAGAATTATCTATAGCGCGTCGAAGAGAATCGAAAGAGAATATCGCGGTTCGTTGATATACGAGAGATTGATAAACGGATATCGTAGATTCGATGCATCGCGAGGTATGGACTATATACTCGATCTGCAATTCCTTAAAGTTCCGAGCGGCAAAAGAATCGTAAAGAGAATCGAAGTTTGCAAACCTTTGGGAAAAGTTGAGATACTCGCCGTTCCCTACGTTACCGAAAATTCCCGAATAAATATGATATTCGTCGTTAATTCGTTGATGAAAGAGGAAAGTCTCGAGTTTCTGGAGCGCTACAGCGAGTCGTGTATGGAAAAGAAGGACAAAACTTTTCTGATGCTCGTTAGTATAGAAAAATGTATCTTTAATTTTTCTTTACGTGAAAACATCTGTAGGGAAAATTCTGGATGCAAATAATAGTGAAAAAATGTTACGAATCTTCTAGAAATTGCGTGAAAAAAAAAAGACGATAAATTATTTTTCTGAAATAACTATTATAATATTTATTTTTGAATGCTTCTTTTTGAAGGTTTTGCTTTACGAGCCGAACTCATCGTCCAAAGGAACGAGCGATATATATTACGATATAAAACAACGAGCTCTCAGTCTCACGGATCGATATAAAAAAGATCAATCGAAGGTTACGTGGCTTTCGGTTCGTTTGCCTTCGGCCTCAACGGCGATACTGATCGATCCGATGCTTAAGGTATCGATAGCGGATCTCGTGACGAAAAAATTTACGCCGGAAAGTCTGTTGCTTTTCGTGGAATCAAAAATGGATCTGAGAATCGAATATCTGAATCGCGTGAGTTGATTACACCTGACGATTAATAATCATAGAAAATCGCACGTAGATTCGATAATCCGAAGTATTTTCCGTAGCTGCAGCGCGTAATTTTCGACGGTAATTCGATTTTCCAGCTGTAAACGGGAAAAATATATGTTTATCGAGTCTTTTCTGTCGATTAATAGGTGCGGATGAACACCATAAGCCAATGGCAAATCTACAGTCCGATACCCTTCGTAGAATACGATCCCAACGTCTCGCAAATCGAAAATCCTAAAGCATCGCCAGCGGATATCGATGTTAATCGAAATTCAGGCCGATACGACGAGCTGAATTACGAGAGCATTTCGTTTTATGTCAAAGATTATTTGGCGAGTGAGTAAAAAAATGTTAAAAATGCAATTTACTAATTGCTAATAACATCGTATCATTGCAGTGCGCCGCCGGACTGCCGCGGAAATTCCACAAATTCGCACCGACAAGGATATAGCGACGATTCTCGATCTCTCGCATCGCAATATTGCCGAATCTTTGTTTCAGCTTTTCGTCGCTCACAGCGATTTGCACGCTTTTCGCGCCGTTGAACCGGCGTTGAAAATTCGTCACGGCGATTCGTTTCGATGCAATGCAACGTATAGTTCGACGGCGATGAAAAATTGCGTTAAAAGAAGAAATCTCGCGATCGGTCATCGCGGACAAATAGCCAAATTGATATTGGAGTATCAAAACTATCGTTGAGTTTATAATCGTCGAGAAACTATCGAAAGTGCTATCGTTAATTCCACCGGTTAAACCCTCATTGAAATCGCGGAGTCTTCGAATATCTAATATCCGATGATTCGATTTAAATTCTTCTAAACTATTTTCGATTTCTTTAATAATTACTCAGGAAAACGAAGCAATGGCAATCATTCGAGAATTAAGTTAAAAAACAAAAAGAATTAATTAAAAAATAAAATTAAACAGCAATCGATTTCCATTCCGCTGCGCCGGAGCAACCAAAGTTTTACTGTAATACGGAAAAACGTTTTTCTTTATCGCAAATATCAAAATCCATGACAAATACTTTAAGATTAACAAAGAGGTTTGCTTTTCGTAAAAAAAAAAGAAAAACAGAATCTCACGTACGCAAAGGTATCGCAATTGTTACAATAAAAAATCGCCAAACGCACGTTCTATTTTTTATATTAAGTGTATTAATTATTGACTAATATTATATCTACCGATGATTTATAATTAATCTATAAACGAGAAAGCGAGTCGTTGCTATTTGTTTATTGTTTCTTATTTAGATCGCTGGGCCTCGGAATGAGATAAAATTCCTTCGCGGCGTTTGGGGCAAAAACCTTTAATCGTTATTTTCTTTTTTTCTTTTTTTTTTTGGGAGGATTTTTGAGAGCTCTTGCGAGGGCTATAAACCCTACGATTTTTTTTTTTTTTTTTTTTTTTTTTTTTTTTTTTTTTTTCATTCTTTACTAATGGATTATAACAATAATGATAATAATAATCAGAATCCCTAATACCTTAAAGGAAGTTACGAAAAAATTATAATACATTATATCCTCCCATCCGCTTGACTCGGTTCCTCCGTAAAAATTTGTATCGTCTCCCACGGTTCTCTCGCTATTATCTCTTTTCGTTAACAATGTTTAATACACAAATATTGTATTTCAAGAAAATTCTTTCCTTTTCGGCCGACGGAAATGTTTTTTTCAATCGCTGTCGGATTCGGATTCCGATAATTGTAGATCGTCGTTCAACAGATTATCGGGCATATTGAGCAGTGGAGAGGACGTTGCACCGTTGGCGCGACCTGAAAACAAACGAATGATAAAGAGTAATGATGAGTGAGAAAGTAAAAAAATGACGGGACAATGAGATTTTTGTTGTTGTTTTCATTAGTTTTCTTACCGTTTTGCATCGTTGGTGCCATCGGAACGGGAATATTCTCGGCGTCCGAATCGCTGTCGGAACTGTCGGAACTCGAGCTGCTGGAACTCGTGTCGCTGAGAGCTCCTATTCCATCGGCAGCGTTATCTCGCCGCTGAGGGCCGCTGGATGGCAATTTCGATCCCTGAGAACGTTCGACGGGAGCCGCGACGGGGGCAGAATTTGTGCCACCGGATCTCACCGGTACCGTCGAATGATGAGAAGCGCTCGGTGCCGGCGGTGCCAGCGGTGTCGGCGGTGCCGGCGGGGCCGCCGCTGCTGGTGCCGCGACAACGTAATCGTCAAAATCCGCGCCGATCATCGGAAGACTCGCCAGCGTCGACGATCCTATCGACGGCTGTGCCGGCGATCTAAAAAAATTTTTAAAAATTAAAAAAAAAAAAAGAGACGAAAAATTGTCGTAAATAAGGTATAAAAGTATAATGAAAGAGTCGCGTATTCAAGCGTAGGATATTAGAGAAATAAGAATCGACTGGGATATTCGGATAATTTTGAAAAACGATTGTAAAAAAGAAGAGAAAAATGGATTTTGGATATTTTTCGATCGATGAATCGTCGGGGAAAGAGAGATTACCTTCCGCTCGTCAAGTTCGGCGGACTTTTCGTATGATAAGGCGACACAGTGAGCGGACTGTGTTGCTGCGGTAGCTGAGGTTTGTTCTGACTGAGCTGTACGGTGGGTTCGCGTTTCTTTCCGCTCGTTACTTTCGTTCGGCTCGTCGATCTTCCGTGGGTGGGACTCGTTCGGGTTTCCACCGGTGTGTTCGGCCTGTTATTAGCGGTCGGGACGGTCAGTGAAGTTTGTGATTTCGGCTCGACGCGAGTTTTCTTCACTTGGATATTCGACGAAAGTTTCTCGAGGGTTATTTCGCCGGTTTCGCGGTCGATAATAAGAACGCATTCTTTGCTATACGGCCTCTGCGAACCCTTGAAAACCGTGTGAGGTATTCCCGCTCCGTCCAAATGAGGAACGGTCACCGTCATCGTGTTGTTACTGCCGACGTCGACTTTCGCCACTTTCGACACATCGACGCTCGCCGGTTTGAAATCATCTAACAAAACAACAAAATTAAACTGAATTAAAGAAAAACAAACAAATACATTGTATTTTAATGAATTATTTGATTATTGTCTTATCGGCTTTTGCTGCGTTTTCGCGTTATACATAGCGCAATTTCTATTCAACTTTATTACTCTTTCGGATCATTGACCAAATATTATTACTATTATTATTATTTAAAGAATGTATTACTACATTATATTGATAAAATTCGTGTATAAAAATAAATAATAAGAATATTATTTTCATTTTTTTTTTTTTTTTTTTCTTTATATTGTATTGACATTATTATTATTTATCGATCCAACGGAAGCAATTTTTAGGAGAAATTTGTCAAGTAAATTGATAAATCAGGAAAATTGTTTTGAAAGGTACGCACGCACGCAACGATGAAATTTGTATCGTCGCAAAGACGCAAACTTTGGCTAATTTTTCTTTTTTTCTCGGATAGAAATAAAAATTTATCAGTTCATCGATCGTTTATCGTTGTTTCTTACATTTCAGCGTATGGAAAGCCATAGATTTGTTGCTGGTGAACGTCGGGCCGAGTTTCAGCTCCCGTACTTCGGTACCCAATCCAAGGCGCTCCGCCATATCTCTGCCGATTCCTTGAAAATTAGATTCCCCCAACGCAGCTACCGACTTCATTGAGCGGCTGATTTTCTACCTCATCGCTACGACATCCGGATGATTCATCGCGTCGTTCGCGAATGTACAATGCTTACAATGCTCTGCGCTTGGTTAATGACAAATATCATTGCGGCGTCGAACAAAAAAATCAATCTTATTTTGTCAGCGATACTTCGAAACTCGATGCAACGATTTCGGCGTTCGATGAATAAAAATGATTTTTCAAAACCTTTACCTTGCAAAAGCGTCGCGTCGACCTTGACGAGCCTGCCGAGAAAAAACACGATTCTCGCAATATTGAACGATCGACGATCGCGTGTCGTTCGGAAAAACGTCGTTTTTTTTCACGCACTATAGTGAGTTTTAAGGTATTGTTCACTATAAAAAACGCGAAATGTTTATTCCGCGATGTTAACAGCTGTCCCGTCGACGAGATACACGGAAGACCCGCTTGTCGTTCTCTCGTTGGACTGGAAAAAATATCATACACGGTCGGGGTCCTCCTCTCCTATGTTGGCCCGTTGCCCTATCGAATTTTCACCTCGCACTTTTTTTCTTTTTCGTCACCGTTACAAAAAAACTCGTATCTCGCGAACGATCGAAAAACTATGATTTCGATTGTAAAAAAAAAAGTGATTTATTTATTTTTTTCGTGAATTTATTCGGTCAACAGCTGTTTCACGGAAATATTACAACTCGGTGCGAGTAACTCTCCGCACACAGTGCTTCCCGAGACAAACTCTGGCATGTTACACATTAACGAAAAGTTTCGCCGTTGCCTATGTATTTCTACTTCGTTCGAGTTTCGACCGACGGTAAATCGACGACTCTCCGCTCTCCGAGGTCGCCCCTCTCCGGGGCGAGATACGGAGCAAGAGACTCGCCGCTATATATGTGTCTGTACGCGTGTGCATCGATCTATGGTACTACCTCTATCGTGTGACGCGTGTTTTTTTTTTTTTTGTTGTTGTTGTTGTTGTTTTAATCCTTCGACAATTATTTCGTTAAGGAGAAACCAATACAGATGACTACTCGCGGTGCTCGCGGCGACGAGGATATATAGAGCGATAGGGAGTCCCGACTCGGGAATCACTCTGTGTGCGATTTGTTGCAATTATACGAGCGGTAACCGACGCCTCTCGGTGCCTCTCGGTGTCGTGTGCGTAAGATATACCTGTGACGTTAGAAAAAGCAACTTTCACCGTTCTCTCGTTGCAGGGATCGCGCGCGGAGGGCTGTTCTTTCGTTAGCCAACTATACGAGCGAATATACTATCGTTATATATTTTTCTTTCGAGACGTCTCAACCGGAAGTACAAGGACGACAAAGTTGTATATTTAACAATTATTATCGTCAAAATTTGTTTTTTTTTTCATTATGATAAAAAAAAATGAGATATATATATAGTGATTATTCGTACTGGAAGACGATCGCGACATTCTCCATTGACCCAATTTTATTACGGAAACTCGTTGGCCGTTCCGCCAATGATGATAGGCGCATTCTTCCGGAGCTAGGGGAGCGGCGCGGGGGGGGGGGGGGGGGGGGAGGGACATTATCGATGGTGGGTGACAGAGGGACTATTCGATGTTTATATATAACTCTGTGAGCGGGTAAAACGATTTTCGTTTTGTTATTACGTCGCTTTGGAATCGTAGGACAAATTTTGCATGAGCTTCGAAAGGGTTGGGGGAACGAATGATAGTTATAATCGTGAGAACGGAATAAAAAAGATAAGAAAAAAAAATCAAAGTAGGGGAGAGCGGTGGAGTGGGTCGTAGACACGGGGGGCGACTATAAACATTTTAGAAAGCCCTCGGATCTCAGTCTCGTGCAGATCCGTAGTTGAGAACGTTGCGAGATTCTTGGAATTGTTTGCGAGTCAATTGTATCGTATTATAATCGATAAGAACGGGTCAACGATAATTCCACCTGAAACGCGGCGCTGTGTACACCCCTTGAACCATCGGACGAAACGGTTCGATATACAGTAACGAAGAAACAATGCTGACGAAAAAAATTGTGAGCTTTCTGAACTCTGTCGGATCAAATAACTTCCGGTCTTCTCGTCTGCACACCTCGAAATCTCTGTATGTATATGTAATACGCGAAGTATTCGAATCAAAATTATTGATAAATTTGAAAAAAAAATTGGCGATTATTGCGAAATGTATGAAAATTTGTTAAAAAATAATAATTTTATAGTTTTTTTTTATATAAATTGTTTTAAGCGGATATATCGATAAATTCAATGGAAAAAAAATACAAGTAAAATAATAAAAAAATATATAATAATAAATTTTACGCTCTTTGGTTCGAAAAGGGCGTAACTTGACGCATAATGACCTATGACCTGCAATTACGCGATATAAATTAATTTATATCATACTATATATAACGATAAATAATAATAAAATATATTTTTGTATATTTATATTATTTTATACAATATGAATAAAAAGGATAAAGGGAAAAAAAATGCATAAATAAAATGTCTAGGTGCGATGCAGTACTGATAGATGGCAAAGCGATAGCCCTGGAGATTCGGAACGAAGTGAAAAAACGCGTTGACGATTGGCTCTCGTCGGGGAAACGTCGTCCAAAACTCGTCGCAATTCTCGTTGGAAATGATGCCGCGAGCGAAGTTTACGTCGGACGGAAAGTGAAAGCCGCGAAATCGATCGGTATCGATGGACAAACTATTCTTCTCGACGAGAATATCAAACAGAGCGATTTGATAGATGAAATAGAAAAATTGAATAACGATCCCGGAGTCGACGGCGTTCTCGTGCAATTGCCATTGCCGAAGGGTCTCGACGAGCGCGCGGCTTGCCACGCTGTAAGCACTATAAAGGATGTCGATGGCTTTCATCTCGAAAATCTTGGGAAATTGTGTTCGGACAGTCGCGGCTTCGTACCCGCAACCGCACTCGCCGTACGGGAATTGATAGCGAGGTCGGGGGTCGAGACTCGCGGAAGAAACGCCGTAGTTATTGGGAGATCCAAACACGTGGGATTACCCATAGCACTGTTGCTTCACGCTAATTCTCAAGGTTATTATTATTTTCGATCGATTTCGGAAAAACAATATTGCATTTTGGTGCACAAAATTTGATTTATCTTTGTGTGTTTAATTAAAAAAGAATGATTTTTTTTTTGCGCGTTTTTGAAAAATAATAATGATGATTTTCGATCGATTTCAGGGCAAACGGGAGCTCTCGACATGACGACAACGATTTGTCACATTCACACGCCACGGAATGAGCTAAAAAATTTCGCGAAACTCGCTGACGTACTTGTCTCGGCAACGGGTGTCCCCGGCATCGTTACAAAAGACATGATAAAACCCGGTGCTTGCGTAATCGATGTCGGAATAACGAGAGTCGCCGCGTCAAACGGAAAGACGAAAATCGTCGGTGACGTCGATTACGACCAAGTTAAAAAGATCGCCGGACACATAACTCCCGTTCCCGGTGGAGTCGGACCAATGACCGTCGCGATGTTAATGAGAAATACTTTCTTAGCCGCCGAAAAAAATTATCCCCATTGACGATTAAACAAAAAACTATTATCTATTTATTTTTATCTCATTAATCCTCAAATTCGCATAGAAATTTTCATACCGAATTTTTTTTTTTCTTTTAATTCGGAGATCCCATGCGAAATTTACATTTTTGAGAAATTATCAGTAATATTGTATTTACTAAGTCGTTGAATAAAAAAAAATTCAAGTATTCATTTTTTTTTTTTTTTCTATTTTAACGAATAGTCATATAGTATTAAGAAAAGTGGTCGATTTTGAAATCGGATAAATTTTCGCGCCACTGTTGCGTCACTCGATTGCGAGATACGAGTCGCGAGCGAACGCGACGATAGAAACGGAGTAAAAGCCACCAATGAAAAATGGGAATAATTCTCAATCCAAAACGATGTTAAATTCCCTTCGCATATTATCGTTCGATTTGCTCGGACGTTCAGTCTCGAGTTTTCGCCTCATCGACGCTGTAAAAGACTCGAAAAGGTTCTCAGCGACGACGATGTCGCGAGCCAAAGTTCTGGTAACACGTGGCGACGTTCCCGACGTCGGCATCGATTTACTCCGAGCGAAGTGAGTATCGAAAAAGCTTGGATTTCATCTTTCATTTTTTTTTTACCGCAAGTCTCATTTATTTTCTTAACACGTTAAAAATTCGATGAAAAAAAAAAATGTAAAAATGTAAAAATTCCATCAGATGCGATCTCGTCGTGTGGGACAGTCTTTTGCCGATTCCGCGGGAGGAATTATTGAAAAAAATTCAAGGAGTCGACGGACTCTATTGTGTACTTACCGACAAAATAGATGACGAAGTTCTCGATGCCGCCGGACCGCAATTGAAGGTCATCGCTACGATGTCTGTGGGATACAATCATCTCGACATTGGAGCTATAAAATCGCGAGGAATTCGCGTCGGTTATACGCGCGATGTTCTCACCGATGCGACGTCGGAATTGACTGTTGCATTGCTGTTAGCGACTTCCCGAAGACTACTGGAAGCTGAGAAAGCGATGAGAGCGTAAGTTCCGCTGCTCTCTTATAATTATCGTAGTGTTTTGAATAAATTGATGATGATATACGGTAGGCAATCGGATAAGTTGAAGATTCGGGAACCCAGCCAATTAGGCACCATCGCATAAGTTGAATATCCTGCTAGAGTCCCTTCCGCCGGAAAAATCTCCCTTTCCGCCGCGCGTAGACGGACCCGGTGAAGGCTTGGAATTCAATTTACTTGATGGTAGTATATTCTTCAACTTACCTGGTGGTAAGTGGAAATGCGTGATCGCCCACTGTATATGACTATATATACATCGAGGAAAGACAATGACACAACAGTAATTCACGCGAAACCATGTCGTGATAACATGAAATGTTAAATTAGTGTGTAAGCAATTTACAAGCGATCGGAATGATGAATTCGGATACGGAAAAAGATGATTTTCAAAATTTTACCAGTAGAATACATGAAATGGGGATAATGCAAAATTTCCCCAATTTTTGTCGTTTTGAAAGCGGAGAAAAATTCCGAAAGTTTCAGAAATTATTGTAGACAATAGATTTCGTTTATTGCTATTATTATTAGCGATGAAACCTATAAAAAAATTAAGAAAAAAAAAATCACTGAAAAGTAATTTTTTAAAACATTTACACATCGATAAAACACAGCAATGAATAAATATTAAAGTTAACAAAATATTTCCGTCGTGTCTTTGGCGGAAAAATTTCTCGACAGTTTCGAAAATAGATATAAACTTTTTCTCGATTGTTATTGCGTTTTATTAATGTGATTTTCTTATGAAATTGCAGTGGTCAGTGGACATCCGCGTGGTCACCGTCATTCATGTGTGGATCGGGTCTCGTAGGCTCGACGGTGGGGATCGTAGGTCTCGGAAGGATAGGTTCTCGGGTCGCTGAGTATCTCAAAGGATTCCGCATAAAAAAGATTCTCTACACAAGCAGAAGCGACAAAATCGAAGCTGCGAAATTCGGTGGCGAACGCGCGAATCTCGATAATTTATTGGCGGAAAGTGACTTTGTAATTGTTACCTCCGCTTTGACTCCCGAAACTCGGGAGATGTTTAACGCCGAGATTTTCGGTAAAATGAAAAAAACGGCGATATTCATTAACGTCAGTCGCGGTGAACTCGTCGATCAACCGGCGCTTATCGAGGCGCTTAAAAATGGTACTATAAAAGCCGCGGGATTGGACGTCATGACTCCGGAACCCATACCATTGGATAGCGAACTTCTCAAATTGGATAACTGTGGTATATATATATATTTTTTAATGCGTTATCGCACATTATCTTCTTTTTATCTTGTATCATTTTTTCAGTCGTTATGCCGCATTTGGGAAGCGCAACTATCGAAACGCGACAAGAAATGGCGAGAATAACTGCTATGAATATTCTCACCGTTTTGAACGGTCAACCGGAGAAAATGCCCGCTGAACTCGACGCGTAACGCAATTGTCGACAAAATGTAATAAATAAAATTATTTCGATAATAATAATAATGAAAAGATGAAGAGACGCGGTGGCGTCTCGACGCCAAGTAGTTTAAAAAGATAAAAGTCCGCGCGCGTCGAGCGCTACCGTGTCCTTATATATACGCTAATATCGTGCCCCCCAAACTTTGCCAGTTTTTTTTTTCTCGGAAACAAGACACTTTTACTATATAAATCTCGAATATAAGCTTGAAAATGAGCCCGGAATCAAGCCGATCGGTACACGCAATAATAAAGAGATATCGCGATATCGCCCGAAAAATCCGTGCGTCCGTGCGTCCATGGTATAAGCGGAACGATCAGGTTTTATCCATTTTCCAAAATAGAGGTTAAACAGTTAATTATTATTTTATCGCGAAAACTCGTAATAAAACAAAACCTCTCTCGTAGTTGAGAAAAAGGGTTGTGTGTGCGTGTGAAAAAATTATACAAACTAATCGCGGCCGAGTGGTCATTTTACTTAATAAATATTGTATACAAACAAAAAAATCGTTTCGTACGGATTCTTAACGCTGCAAAGTGCAACATTTTTGATTAATGATAAATAATATTAAATCAATAATAAAAAAATAAATTTCAAAAAATGTAAAAAAACGTCGCCAAGTCGTTTAAAAATTATTGTCAAATAATTTTTTGGAAATAAAAAACTTGAAAAAAAAAAAAAAAAAAATGATGGCCAAAGTGCGGGCTTCGGACGCGAGTTGAGTCTCGGAAGATGGGTTGAAAAATCGTTAAAAAAACTATTACAGAAGAAGAATGATGGAAAATATATACCGCAGATATTCAGTGAGGATCGGTGAACATGATTGTCTTCTAGATTATCACGGCTATTTCGTTATTGGCACTCGCGCATTGAAGTGTAACAATCGCGAAGAGGATTAAGTGAAGCATTTAAATTGAAAAATTATTTTCATCGCGAATTAATAATCAATTATACCTCATTTCGAATTATGTACTCGGCGTGTATCAAAAATGTATGTTTTATTATCGGAATTTGCACTTTACCATTGGTTTCGAAGATAAATTAGCCCTCCGAACGATCGTTTTATTCTTGAAAAATAAAAATTCGCCGGGTCCCCGCGAGAATCACACAAAATTTGACGCGATCGAAATAAAAGAACTTTTCACAGAAACAATAATAGCGACCGCTCGGGATAGTGCGACAAAGAAATTCTCGTGTACCGTCATCTCGCGGAACTTTCGTTTTTCATTGTATGCGAATATATCTGTTCGCAAGAAAAAAAATTTCAAATATCCACAAACGGTAATCTCGCGCTCCACGACGCGCGTACCGCACTTTCGTAAAGAAAACGTTATCTCGCCGCCGCAGCTACACATAGAATATAGAATGCTCGGAATCGTGAAAATTTCTTCGATCTTTCGAACAACTCGAACATTTTTCTTCTCAACAGCCACGAGTCCGTTGGACTAAACAAAGGTACGTCTAATTCTTGAATGATAGTTGAAAAAAAAAAAAGAAATTGGCCGTTTTTTTGTTCAGAATGAGCGACGAGAACAAATGCTTTTCGAGGCCCAAAGTTCGTTTTTCTCGTTCCACGGAATCGACGACCGGCATGGAAACCATCGGAGCTTTTGGAAAACCTAAGATCAGAAGTATCGTCAAGGTTAAGCCGTCTATAAAGATTGTCAAAGCGTCGTTAGCGTCGAGTGCGGAACAAACGAATTTAAGATATTCCATGGGAGACGGCCCCAACGATCTTCGTCTTTGTCCCCTGAAAACTTGGTCCCATTCTGCTCCCTGCTCGACCGAGATTATTCTCACGCCGGAGAATAGTTCGGCAAAAGTTAAAAACCTCTCGGATAGAGGAGAAACGTCGAAAAGCGGCGTAAAAACTGGAAAAAATAATTGCCTCGGGAAAAAAGAAGAATCGTGTCCGTCGGAAAAATCAAAAAATAAGGAAAAATCCAAAGAGGCGAGCGCCGGATGCGCTATTTCGCGTACAAAATTATCGGAGAATCGCCTCGGCAAGGAAAATATCGACGAAGCGCGAAGGCAACAGAGCGACGAGGGAACGAAAGTCTCTTGGAAATGTGAAATATCGGAAAAAAAATCAGAGAAAAATGTTGCGTCGAAGGTTAAATCGAAAACTGTTTCGATAGGCTCGATGCCCTGTACGAAATTCACGAGAGATCGTAGCAAAAGCGCTCCCGCGAAGAAAACAATATTGAGCGACGCAACGGCGCGCGTCTACGTCGGTCCCGGAATCGTCAAGCCGAGACCGCTTCGTTCGCGATCCGAAATTCTCTTGGGCGACAAACTCGCGCGGCCAGAATATAATTCCATTGTTAATACAATGAAAAAACTACGCGACGCTCGCGAAGAGAGAATCGCCGAGGATTTGGAACATTTGCCAGCGGTCTATCGAAGGCTCGTTAATGGAAAGGTAAAGAAAAAATAAACAAGATGAAATAATCAAATGAAGAGTTTATTGTATTTTTTTCAGGTTTCCAGTGCATTGGATTTCGGTGCGAACGAAGCGATCTATCGTGATCTCGTTGATCTCACCATTGACGAGAAGCATTTGCCGTCACGGCTAACGCGGAGCAAAGATCCGGAACCCCGTCAACGGGATTTGGTGCCGAAGCTATCGGATTTTTTCGTACCGAGAAACGACGAGGAGTACAGAAGAACCGTTTTCGCAAGACCTCCGAGTCCCCGTGTTCTCGATACCTTCAATCCTTATAAAGTAAGCGATCGTATATTTTCGTGGAAGGAATGTCTCGATTACTGACGAGCGCGATTTGTAACATTTAAACATTTCTTTGTCGATACACGTTTTTTTAAATTTATTTATCCGAGACGATGATGCAATAGAAATTCATAGCACAGAATTCTATAGTTATAGACTTATAGTTGAGAGAATATTTACATAGCAGCTATGAGTAATTTTAATTAACTTGCGAATGGATTGAGTTGTTCGTTGTAATCATTTTTCTTTTCATCACCGTTGTTCGCGCATTTGCCGGCTTCTTCGGCCTCTTCGGCGAATGGATTCATCGATTCGTCGTAATCGAACGGATTCGCAGGTACAATCGGAGTTCTCGGCGGTACGAAACTCTTGTGCGCCGGCGATGATTTTGGACTTTGATTGTTAACTATTCTCGCCTCTCGTATTGGAACCGGCGATGTCTTTCGCGAACTCGCACGCGGCATCGATAGGCCACTTCCGGTAGCCGAGATATTAGCCTCCAAAGAAGACGAGTAGATATCCGCTTTTGGAAAGTTTCTCGAACGATCGTCCGCTATTGTTATCGTATTGGTGACGAAACTGTCGGTTCCCAATTTTCTACCTTCGGATTTAACTGTAAAAGAAAAGGGGGGTTTTTGGCGTAACGGTAGAAATGGTGTTTAGCAGATTAAATTTACCCAAAGCAGCGTTGCGCCCCTCGGTCAGTCTTATTTTCGCTTCGGCTCCGGGTCCGTAGGCGTTGTAATTCGGTTTTTCCTCCTGAAAGTTCGCCGCGGTGTTGTTCTGTACCGTTGTAACGGCTCCACCGGCGGTAATAGCTCCGGAGGTTTGCCGAGTCGGCGTAGCAATCGGTTTATCGGCGTCGGTGATTACCATTAATTTCTTGAAAACTCCGCGACCAAAGTAGTCGGCTACGAGAGAAAAAGAATCTTCGGCGCGATCGAGAAGACTGTGAAAAGTTTCGTGCGCGTCTCGCGACTGTTCCTGCGCTCTTATTATATCGAGAAGCTTCTTGTTGTTCGGCAAACACGCGGGACACTCGTTTTCATTCTCCGAGAAACTCTGGAAGCAACTGCAAGCGAAAAAAACAAGATTAATCGTCAAATAGTTTTTAATCGTCGATTCGCACTCACTGTTGATGATAGGAATGTTGGCACATAAAATGAACGGACGGAAGTTCCAGTTGATGATGACAAGCGCTGCAACGAGAGCCTTGAAATATAATAGTGCTGTTCTTTATAACCGCTATTTGTTGACGCAATTTTTTCGTATCGTTGCGATATTTTTCCGTCAGTTCGGCATCCTGACGCGTTTGTTCGTATTCGTTTTTCAATACTCCGTTCAGATATGATCTCACATCGCCGAGACTACAGGTAAGCGATGTCGATAGAGCGTCGATCACCATCAGCGGCGACAAAAGGCCTTCGGCAGCTGTAAAATAAATAACAGTAGTGTCTCGATACTTATTGTATCGAATCGGTAATTTACCGATGTGTTTAAGAATGTCGGCAAGGAGCTTCGGCGAAGCATTTTTATTTCTAGCGACGCTCCACAATGCGTGCACCCAGAGATTCGGATCCTGATGCCCGAAACGCTTGCAAGTCGCGAGTATCTGTTCGTCGTCGCCTTCTCTCAAGTGATACTGCAAAATTTCTTGATAACTGCGCAATAAAAAGCATATTGATTCAGCGCATAAATCTCAATTTAATAGTGTAATTAATACGAGGAAAAGTAACAACTGACAGTTTACGTTCCTCGTAGAGAAACAGCAAACCCCGTCGAAAATTATGCTGATGGCAGAGTATCAATATCTGATCGATATCGCAACAGGCCTCGGAGCTCTGTAGCAAACGTACGACTTTTTGCTCGTAAAGAAAGCCCTTGGCTACTTCGTTTTTCAGAGCGGACCAAACGTGTAGATAGTGTTCCACAAGAGTATTGTACACAAGAGTACTCCATCTACAAAATCATTAATGTAAAACATTATATATATATATATCAATGAATATTAATGGCAACAACTCACCCGCTTTCGCATTTTATTAGATGTTCCAAAAATTCGACTAGACGCTCGGAGTTGTTGAGAAAAAGGTGTATAAAATCTTCGGGATTCGCGCGTTCAACGTGTTCTTCGCAAGTCCCGTCGAGAACATTCTTTGAAAAAGAAAAGAAGAATAGTTGCAAATAAAGGAGGGGGGGGATCAACGCGAAGGATTTTACCTGATCGATGAGAGGCTTGTTAGCCGGGCGATAATTTGTGCAAAGAGTTTTGAGAAATTGCGTCGCCTCGTTGGGAACATTTTCTATCAATACGTTGCCGTATTTTTTCATATTTGATTCCGCCTCATCGAAATCCAACGTCGCCATGTACTCGAGTGCATTTTTATATTCGGCTTTGTCTTCGATTTGTATCCGTAGATACCACTCGTGTTTGCGATGCTTACGCGCGAGCAAAAGCGCGTCCTCCGGCGATGCCTGACGGCAAACTTTGATCGCAATCTCAACGTCGAAATCAACTTCGCGATCTTTCGTCATTATGAATTCCTTAAGTTTATCCGTGTGATTCAATTTCGTGTAACAATTCAACAAAAGGGTTGTATGATCGCCGCTCGCGTATCCCTGTTTATGCAACGCTTGCAAATACGTCGTAAGATTGTCGATGTGCTGAGAGTCGAGAAACTTTCTTATAACGTACGAAGGCTCCAGTTTCCCGATCGTTTTTATATACTGTTCTATCGCGCCGTTGTGGTCGCCTTTCGAGTACAAATGATCACCGTACTGACGAAATATATCGACGAGTCCTTCGGCATCGTACTGTTGACTCTTTGCGATTCTGTTGCGGTGAAAAAATATCCTCGCTATTGGAACATTGTAAAAAAAAATGTGACAAATGTGATAAACTTCGTCTCACCTTATCGAAACATCGTAGAGATTTTTCTTGAATAACATCGCCAATTTCGACTGCAAATCCTTCTCGTCGAGATGATAGAGTTTACTGTCGCCACTGAGAACGAAAAAACCTCCCCATTCGGATAGTATCGCCTGTATCGATAGTATCGATGCCGAAAATACGATAAATTTGTTTTGTATATCGAGAACCGTTATCACGTGTTTGTCGGCTCCCGGAGGTATCGGCTCTATAGTACTCGGTTTTGCCGATATCGTCGTTGTTGTACGCGGCACGTTACCCGCTTCCTTCGCTACTATCACCAGATATCCCCGAAACCAGTCCAACATTATTTTTTGCCCCTCCACGGCGTAACAAGGTCCGCGACCGTCCAACGTGTAACAATAAACGGCCTGAAACGGAATATACGAAAATTCCCTTATTTATTATTATTACCGGATTAGCTTTGTTTTAACGCACATCGTTACGCCCGATCATGAAATGACTGTCCTGAATAGTTTCGGCGAGAATGCTGCACTTTGTAGCGCATCCGTTTTCATCGAGTGTCGTTTTTGTCTCTTTATCCTTAACGGTGATATTGTAGAGATAAACGCTTAGAGTAGTTGCGACGAACAAGTAATGCTGTTTTCCGGTGCTACGGATCGCGAGACCCGTTATCGCGGTATTCCCGTCCTTCAGTATCTTTATTTTGTTCTTTCGCTCGCGCGTTAGATCGCCCCTACGAACAAAAATTATAAACATACCTCTTTATACATTCCTTTTTCCTTTTTCCTTCTTTTTACCTGTAAAGCATTATCGATCCGTCACCGAAACCCACCGCCATTAGCGTCATAGTAGGATGAACGCAGAGAGCGGTCGCGGCTACCGCGCGAAAACTCGGTATCGCGCGGCTTATTCTTACGCACGTTGGATTCTCTTGTTTGTCTAACTTTGCGAAATTCCATACCTTTATCGTGGGATTGCATCCCGGATCGTCTTCCTGAAAGTAGAATAGAATAGTTTTTTTTTTTAAATCCCGAGAATACGCGCTCATTGTACATTATATACGATTTCGATAATTATACATTATTTATCCATCTATTGCATTTTTTTTTTTTAACTATGTTAGCGATACAGGAGGCATTTTTCGTCGCATTTTTTTTTCTTCTTTACGATCAAAATTATATTTATAAAAAACTGAAAGATATTTTATCAACTGATTTTGTTGATCATTTTGAACAATTTAAAGGAAACTTTTTAACCTCTCAATATTAGTTGGGAAAAATAAGTCATTATTTAAAAAAATCGTTCGATACCGTTGAAAACTTTTTACATTTTTCACTAATTCTTACTTTGGCATCTGATCATTTTTTCCATTTTTTTTTTTTTTTGCTACAAAAATGTTTAAAAACTTGGAGATTTACTCACTCCTATCGTAAATAGATAAGTCGAATGCTGAACCTGTTCCGCCAGCGTTAGGCTCATTTCGTAAGCCCTAAACGTCGATACATGGTAAGTTCTTTTGACGAGATGAACATTTCCAGCGTTGTCGCCGAGTACCAAATTTCCATTTCCGCTCGTCGCCGCAGTAACCTGTGCTCCCTGTGACGCGAAAAATACGCGAACGAAAAAATGTCACGTTTAATCGAAAAAAAAAAAAAAGAAAAAAAAAAAAACTTACAGCGAGCGCTTCAGCGATTTTTCCACCATCGACCTCTTTTTTCAGATCGAAAAAATTGAATCGTCGCCACTGTGTCGAAAAAACAAAAAAATCCATCGGATATTAACCATAACATCGAGAATTCGGGGCGTTTCGCTTTGAGGTTATGTCGCCCGTCGATTCGATACCCCCGATACAGACGATTCAATTGTTCAATAAAGTAAAAAAAACTTTCAAACTCACCTCCAAGAATGCCATTGTTCCTATTATTGTTATTTATTTCCTCATCGAAACACGACACCTTTCACCCTCGGGGGCGACACGAATAGACGATGTTTTTCTTTTTCTAGGCTAATATTTGACAGATAATACTTATTTGACAGAAACACGTAACACGTATTTCGTGCTTTTCTCCTGTTTGACCGACTAAATTTTCACCGGTAAAAGAAGAATTGCCATTGTCTTTATTATCGCGTTATTTATGTGCGCTGCTGTAGCGTCCGTTGGCGCAGACAGTGAGGTCGTAGAAAATAACATTTCGAATGTATCACTGTAGATGCCGCTAGTAGCTCCGATGGCCGCGAGCCGTTAGTCTCGCAGTGACTTTATGCAAAACCCGTCGTCGCTGCTTAAATTTCGATCGAAAGATCCTTCGGACTCGCGAATAAACGCGTTGTTTCTTTATATATATGCATCGTCCCTTTATCCTTCTTTATGCAATAACTTTATTTCGTTAGGAAATAAGTGCTTCATAGATACGGATGGTTTTATCGATTCAATTCACTCGACGAAAGAATCCCGCGATGGGCATTGAATGCTCGCCTCTTCACCGAAGGCAACGACAAGTGAGTACTCTTTCTTTTTTTTTTCGTTATTTAATCTCACAGAGCCTTCGCCTTGAATCGTTAAAAAAATTAGGATTTTCGCGGAGGAAAATAATAGACAATTCGGCTCGTGTAGATTGTAAGTTTTGTTATATTTGTTAAAAAGGACGAACAGTTAGCGCCGACCATTTTTTTTTCTTCGGTGGCTTGTTTTTTTTTCTTCCCCCATGCGAATTCGCACCGGGTCTTCGGAGATTCAGTTTATTATATAAACGAACAACAGGATCATAAGTTACAAGGGATCGTACGAAAAATCTTCAATGACAGAATTAATTTCGTTGTTTTTTCGCTTTTTTTTTTAATACGAAACAAAGAAAACAAAAAATAATTTTCTATGAGATTTGCCCGATTGGGGGAGGGGGTGGGGTGGGAGGAGGGGAGACCGAAAGGATAGGACTAAAAACGACATTCAGAATTTCGTTTAGGAATAATTACTTGGATTATTTTTTTAACCATAGAGTTTTTACGATTAACGGACCCCGCGATCTGTCTCGGGAGATTTTCGATAAATCGACATGAAAATTTATCATACAAAATTTGTATTTTTTTTCTTATAAAGTAACGTTATTAAAAAGAACACGTTACGTTCGCAAGACTGAAGAAATTTGCAGCTGGTTTATTGAGTTTTTTGTTTCAATGGCCCTATATCGATTACACACATATATATATATATATATATATCGATCTCTCCGTCGCAAGAGCGCAGGGGCCGTTGTTATAATTATATCTTATCATTTTCTTCTACTTAAATGTACGGTAATGCCTAAGAATAGTTAATTCCCGTGTTTTTTCATCAATCTCTCATTCGTCTCCATAAATCTCGTTAGTTTTTTCTCGTAATTTTCGTGCGCTTAATCGAAGTTTATTTAATTTTTTTCATTTTTCTGTTAATATTTAAATCTCATTGAAAATATTGTTGCATTCGCGCGTCGTTGTACGGCGACGTTTGGGCGGGTGTAGGGCGATTCAAAATTCAGGACTCTCTCGCATTCTCACCGTTTTTACATTCGTCTTCGTTTTTTTTTGTTTTTTGTATCGTTAAAACTTCTTAAGCTACGAGTTTGTTTACCGATGCAATTTTTTTTTGTTCTCAATCATCGATCTTTCAAATATGTCGCAATGAGATTCTCCTATGAAACATTTAGTAAATACCTTTTTATACAAACAGGAAACGATAAAACACACCGAGAACTGTCCCGCCCTCTGAGATCCAAGCATTCATTTTTTTTGTTTTTTTTTTCGTGGACTATATAAACGTCTTTTTTTTTCCGAAATATTTTTATTTTTCATTTATTTGTTTCACTCGCAACAGTGATCATCGAGAAATATCGATAAAAGGAGAGACGCTTCAGGATGCCCGGTTGTTTTTTTTTCTTCTAATATTCATTGTGGATAAAATTGGCCGATGCCAATGTAAAATACAGTTAATCTGTGGGCTATAAGTTATCCTTAAATTTTTCTTCATATCATTTTTTTTTTTTGTTGTGTTTCTTCATCTTTCACCCTCACGTTTCTTAATTTACACAGTAAAATATCACAGTTCTGTTCGTACCGCGCAATAAACGATTATTTTTTTTTTTTCTACAGTTTATTTTTTCTTTTTTCCACTTTCTCGCTTCAGCACTCATTCCCCATAGTATCTCGTAGACTTTCTTTCGCTGGGAAGGGATAGAAATATGGATCAATGGAATGCAAGAAAAATTATAGAAAAAAAAAACATTTGTTTTTTTTTTTTTTTTTTTTTTTTTTCAATTGTTCCTTTTAAGGGGATAGTTTATTAAACGAAATGATAATTATTATAATCAGAATGATTGAAAAAAAAAAAACTAAGGATAGACAGAAAATAAAAATCACATATTAAAGCGCGAGGTCCCTGGTATTTTTTTCCCTCTCCCCTCTCGGTTTCGGCTTAAAAAAAAATTCGTGTCTTTCGATCGTCACGAGTCGGTGTTTTTTTTTTATTATTTTTTCATACTTCAATTTCAGTTATTATTTTTTTTTATTACCAATTTCGTATCATTCGTTTCATTCGTCGTCATTCATGCTTTTCCGTTGGCATTCACGCGGGCGCTACCGGGCGCGGCATCCGTTTATTTATTTTTTTTTATGTTTTTGTTTATTTTTTCTTTCTTTTTTCATTAATAAGGAAACCCAAAGAGCGATGTTTTTGTGTGACGATTACATAAATCCGTAGATAATGGTAGAATATTAATAATTTTTCTTAATAACAAACTAATAGTAAACAATTTTTGAGCACAGGTGAGGCGCGATTAGGTTTTACGCGGCAGTTTTACCCGTGAAAAAAAGATTTCTGGCGAAATTTTTTCGATAATGCGAAAAAAATAAATAAAAATTTCTTTAAATTTTTTGCCTTTAATTTGTTTTTTTTTCGTAAAATATTATTCGTCATTAAATGCATTATACAGGACAAAATAAACGATTCGCTGATTAGTTACTACAGTTAACTATATTTTTTTCAACGGATTTAACGGAGTACAGTCGATTAAGATAATTTATTTTATCTTATCAATATTGAGCGACGATTAACAATGAAAAGAAAAAACAAAATCCTCAGTTCACGGATAAAATACTGCGTGTCCCACGGTCGCCGTAACAAGAAATTATCTACAGTGTTTCATATCGTTCCCCCTCCCTCCCCCCCCCCCCCCCTCCCTCCGTTGCTGTGCGACATCGATTAGAAAGATTTTTTTTTTTTTGTTTTTCTTCAAACACTTGCATTCTCTCGTTGCGCGAATGTTTCAACAAGAATCGACGATTTTGGCAAAAAAAATTTTTTTTATACATTTCAAAATTCTTTGATGAAAAAGGAAAAGTCACGTTTGCGCTCGGAACGTGAAAGTGAAAATGAAAAAAAAAAAAAAAAAAAAAAAAAAACGATATCAAATTAATCGGAAACGAAAAGAAAAAAAAAACTAACTTTTCGTCGAAAGCGTCGACTCTCGTTTACATTGAATTAACATCCTCTCACTTCGATTATTCGCAATTTTTTTCTTATTTTTGAGAAACGATGAAAACAGAAGAAATAAAAAAAACGTTTGGACAGCGTTTTTTTTCACCCATTAATCTCTTTCTCTCGTTCTCAGACAAGGTACGTAGAATATTTGTTCCGTAAATCTATATCCACCTTACACACCTACCAAATATTAATTAATAATGTTAATAATTAATAATAATAATAATAATAATAATAATAATAATAATATATATATTTTATCTATATATTTATATAATAGTTATGTACAGGAGGTCTTTCATACCACTTTTTTTTTGTTTTTTTAAACTCTTCTCCAATCGCGTCGATTCTTATCCGCTTCTTGCACCGTTTATTCTATTTCGTTCCCCGTCGTTCGTGGCAATCGTCGACCTACTCTACCTATTCTCTCGTCCGCACATTCTCATTATCTCTTCGCCCCTCTCTTTCTCTCTCAAATCACTGTTTTCTTTTATTTATTAATTTGAATAAATTATCTCGCGATTTGTGCCCTCGTGAACCGTTTCAACAACTTTACCCAAAAGAAGAAGAAAAAAAAAAAAAAACAAATTCATTCCTTTGCGATTGTAATATATTTGGTGAAAAACGATAAAAAGACATGCGATTTTTTTCTACAATCAAATCGCGAGAGTCTCGGCGGATGTGTGTAAAAAAAAAAAAGTTTTATTTAAGATGATGAGAAAGGGTTGTGTGTGGGTTGAGGAAGGTTCGTGTATCGGGGGCTTGAAACGTATGCGCGCGGCACATAATTAATACATCAGCGCGCAAAAGCCCGTTGGAGATTTTTCAATTATACAAAATAGAGTTACAAGACAGACGAGAGTTTCACGATTTTTTAAATAAATTTCTTCTTCTTCTGTTTCGGGGACAGAACGCAGAAAGCGTGCGATAACCGTGTAATCGAATGACAATTAAAATTCGTTTTACGTTACAATTTACCGCTAATTCGTCTTCGTCTTGTGTGTGTGTGTGTGTGTTTTCTCTTCGCTCGTTTTATCCTTTATTTGCTAAAGTTTGCCTACAGTTACTGCTTGTCTTTGAGTCCACCGAGAAGCGCGTGTCCCTCCATACTTGCGCTTAGATTACCGAGATTACTTAGATTGCTTAGATTACCGAGATTTCCCAAATTTCCAAGATTCGGTTGATGAGCGTAATTCCTTATCTGATGAAGGCTTATAAGCTGATTTGGAAACGACGTTGAGTTCTGATTCGTCGTTGTTCCGGGCGTAACCCCAGCGGACGACGATGTTGGACTCGCCTTTTGGGAGTTGAAAGCCTCATACAAATAGGGCCTCGAAGCTGGATGATGACTGCCGGGATAGTGAAGATGATTAAGCGGATTCAGGGGATGTTGCATCGATGATATCGAATTTATTGAAATAGACGATATGGGGGTAAATGCTGAACTGCTGTTGGGATGATTGCTCCCAGGTTGGGGTGTCTGTTGCCTCGAGTCATTTTCGATTGTTTCTCTATTGTTGTGTCCACCACCAGCGCCGGTTGCGTGCGGTGGTGGTAACAGCATCTCCGCGTTCTGATTCTGATGGTACTCGGTGTGATGATGCGGCAGTCGTTCGTGCAGATCGCTGATCATCGAATCCGGACTGACCTTTGGCCAATAGTGATCCTGATGATGGGCGGCTGCCATCGCGTGTATCGCGGGCCTGAGACCTGTACCGATTATCGGTGGTCTCTTGTCCGTTCTCTCGGCGTGTTTCTGCATGTGCTTTGCCAGATAAGTCTCCTGAGTGTAACTCTTGCCGCAGTACTGGCATATGTGAGTCTTGAGATGCTTGGACTCTTTGTGTTTTGGTATGTGTTCGAGGAGGCTGGGCTCGTCGGAGAAACACTTGTAACACGAATTGCACTTGTACGGCTTGTCGGTTTGATGACAACGCGAGTGACTCTGAAGATTGCTCAGCTGACTGAACGCCTTCGTACAGCCCGGATGACGACATTTGTAAGGCTTGTCGCCCGTGTGTGTGCGTATGTGCTGCTGAAGATGACTTAGCTGAGTGAACTTTCGTTGGCATATCTCGCATCTGTATGGCTTTATACCAAGATGAATTCTCGTGTGCTGAGACAGATATGAGGAATTTGCGAACGCCTTCGAGCATTGCGTACACTTGTAGGGCTTTGCCTCCCGCATGTGGATCTGCGTGTGAAGCTGAAGATCGGCTTTGCTACCGAATATCTGCAAACAGAGAAACAGAAGAGACGAAAGGTTCATTATTCGTTCATACCATTTATTATTTCACTACGTTAGTATAATATTGTCTTGTCTTGTATAGTATTTTTCTATTTTAAGTACAAGTTTACTTTTACCCTTTGAATTCCCTTGAATTTCGTTTAAATCTCGAAAATTTACATTTTTTCACCTTACGATAAGTAACGCATGTCAATTATCGTCCTTGACAACATCCTAACTTAAAAGCCCAAAATTCTCCATTTTTCAGGTCTACCCTTTGGAACCCTTTAAATCAATATTCTCAAATACACAATTCGCCGAATTTATCGAACTTCCGGTTGCAAAAGACGAAAATTCATCTAGAATTTAATGAAAAAATAAGAATCGTACACGGCTTTCGCATAGGCAGGCATTAGTACAGAATCGGCAGTGGCGCGCAAGCAGCAGCAACGGACGGGAGAGGCTGACCTTGTCTATCATGTCGTAGCCTCGAGGCATACCTGACTGACTGGCTTGGCCACACGTTGCCGTTGCTACCGCATAGAGATCGGTAGACTCACGACTTCTATATCGCGAATATAGTTCGTTCATTTTCTCTCTCTCTCTCTCTCTCTCTCCGGACTCCGATCCCCTATCCCCTCTCGCCGACCGAGTCTCTTCATGCGCTTTCGATCATAAACCCGTAGACTACGAGTAATTCATCTCAGTCACGAGATTCTTAAATTCTCGAACATTAAGAATCGAGAAGAGGCGTCGTCATCAGGAGAGCGCTTGGCCTCGAGGGGGATATAAAAGCAACGATCCCGCTTGGTGAATTGCGCCTAAAGAGTAGACTCCCCCCCCTTCCTTAACAACCTCTTTTCTGTCTTAACGCAGACGAGCGAAGAAGACGATTTATTTGTATTCTTCTTTTTTTTTTTTTTTAATTTTTTAATTGATCACGCAGAAGCGTGTATTCCGAACCAGGATACGATGTATTTCGGCATTGGACCTTCGACAACTAGTCGCCGAATGCACCAAAGTTCGTCACGTGATTTTACGTAACAATCCACCGGTATTGCGGACTCTGTCGGTTGTGTATACTATATGGTGAAGATAACTTTTAGAGGCGATAGTGTTGAATAGTCACTCAACAGCTGACTCGTCTGCGCGTCCTTTAACGGCGCGACGCTAAAATCGACTTTTTTTTTTTCTTCATATTTATTTTCTTTTTTTTATTTCCTCCTTTCGAAAGGCGTCCTTGCAGGTGTCAAGTTCGCCTCGTTCTCTCGTAGACGCCTTCTCTTCTCGCTATACGCTCAACCAAACAGCAAAATATATGTATATACCCATATATATATATATATATATTTCTGTCTTTTTCTTTACTACTTTGGTACTCGTTGCGGCCCACGTAATCGACTTCGACTGGCGCGCGATCTTTGGATCAACGGGAAGCGTATCTTTAACCGTCGCGTGACGGGCGCAAGGAGAATGGCCATTGGAGTCAGAGATCGCAGATTGTTATTAGTCTTCCGGTATCGAAATGTATGATTATATAATCTTCGAGAACACGGGATTTTATACGTCGATATTCGTAAGTAAATATTTTTTAAATACGATGAGTATTCAATAAAAAATTATACGGATAGGGATGAGTTTTTATTCAAATTAATTTCGTTGCGCTAATTTCGAAATTTATTTCGTACTTGAAATACAAGAGAAAAAACAATGGAATACAAAAATCACAGAGTTGCTACAAAAGGCGTGTTAAACAGTTTGAAAATTGATAAAAGTTTTTATTTTTTAATGAATTTTTTAAAAATGTAGTATATTCCATTATATAATAATAGTTACACAGTACAATTTTATAGTCGCGCTGTTAATAAATCGCGTAAATTCAAAAAGTCTCGGAAAGAGTCTCCGAATTGCAACAGTCGAACTAACAAATTCGTATCAATCTTTCGCAATAAAAATGATTTTCCTGCGACTAAGATGCAAAGAAACGCGCTACCGTTTGACTCGTCGGGTTATTGTTTCGTCGTACAAAACGATATATAATGTAATCGACATACGGCGCCGGGGTGGGCGCGAGGTACGCCAGACGATACGAGAATATATCGATGAGCATCTCGTGTACCTCGCGTACATAAAGCGCTATTATCTCGAAAATATGAAGGAATAAGAAGATATCCCGTAAGTCGGTTGGCGTCGTCTCGCATACAGGCCCCCGGGGGCAATGGTTCTCGTAAATTCAATTTAAATATGCGCCCGGCAACGACGACCTTAATGACGTCCGTGCGTCGAATCCTTCGCCGGGTTTGATCGAGAGATCTTTTTTTTTTTTTTCTTTTTTTTTTTTTTCTCGTCACGCTTAATTCGGGATTATAATACCTGCTGCGGTGGTCCCCCTCCCCTCTCCTCTCACTTATATCTCGAATGCTCTACGATTGTAATTTTCGCTGCTCTCGAGGCAGTCACAGTTCTTCTCCGGACGATGATGGCATTAATGACAAGAGAGAAAAAAAAAAAAGTCCATTTCACATAAACGACCGATTCGATAATTAAACTTCTTTTCACTGCCCAAAAACAACATTCGTACGCATTCGGTCGCGATTCGAGATTTTTTTTTTCTTTTTTTCGGGATAATCTTTTGCCTCACTGCCCTCGCGTAGTGTCAGCACCTGAAACGGTTTACGTCAAAGTGGATTAGGTCGCTTCCTCGTGATTCTACCCCGGTGTCCGTTGTTGTACCCCGCCGCGGGCCATGAATGAGATCGATTTTTACACGACGAAAAACTTGGTGAAATTTTGCTATGAGACGAACGTTTTCTCGGACGTTGAAGAATCACGAGATTAACGGGATCGCCGATGCTATTGAGAAATAGTGGCCTCTAAACAGTATTGAAAAAGGCACTTAAGGCTGTTTTTTTTCATCCCTCGAGTTTTCGCCTCTCGCATCCGTCATCGGCGTGTTTGTCCCGAAACTTGAGGATTTTTTTTGTTTTTTCGAACAAAAAACAAAATGTAATTTGAAAAAATTCAATTTTTTTTTCGGTTACGATTGCGATTTTGTGTGTGTGTGTGTGTGTGTTTTTTTTGCACGCCGTAACTCTTCTGTTATTTATCGTTTATTTCCTTTGAGAGCAACAACTCGAACAACTCGAACGCGGAGACAGATATTTCAGAAAGAAAAAAAATGGAAAAATAAAATAAATAATACGATTTTTCCTCTCTCTTCGCAGTCTCGTTACTCGCGCAAGGACGGGCGACGCCTACTCTCCTCTCTCTACTTCGGAGATTCGTATCTGTGTATCTAACTT
Source organism: Cryptus armator (assembly GCA_963971235.1). Lineage (NCBI taxonomy): Eukaryota > Metazoa > Arthropoda > Insecta > Hymenoptera > Ichneumonidae > Cryptus > Cryptus armator. The sequence continues at coordinate 23,850,561 of OZ020236.1, read as the reverse complement.
TGTCGATCGGTTGCCCCCACGCAATCCCTGAGGTATCTACATGCATCCGACGAGAAAAATAAAGAAAAAAAAATAAAATAAAGGGTCGCAAGAGCGATGAATGGAAAGGGTCGAGAAACGGAAACTCCGTTAGGACAAAACAGAGATGACTGATTGACTTGGCAATGATGTTGTTTAGTTTATAATTCACTCGGAGCTTTCGAAGATATTTTTCATTATATTTAAAACGAATTCGAAATTTTTATTTAATTTTTTTTCGTGAATCGCCATTTTTCTCGAAAAGTTAAGTAATTTCCAATTGTTTTTTTAATTTTTCGCAAATTATTATTTTTCTTCAAAAGTTCACTTTCCATGTTTTTTTCTTTTTTTTTTTTTAATTTACTCCGAGAAACGCAGATAATTATGGCGCTTTCAATATCGTGAACGGAATATTCTCGTCTCTATAGAATCCACACCCGCGCGGCCCTACGACCAATTAGAAAGAGGATTGTATAATTGCCGAGATAAAGAATCGAGAAAAAAGATTCCCAGGCACCTACCAGCTGCCGAGCAGCAGCGGCAGCAGCAGCAGCAGCAGCGGCGGCGGCGACGGCGACGGCGGGATCCTCTATACACTGTAGAGCAACCGTTCGAAAAATTTTACGGAACAGGTAGCGAAGATACTCGCGACTCTGCCAGAGAGGCCCTTCGATCCCTATTAGTTGTACCATTAGAAGAAAATAGTCATAATCCTCGTCGGATCGTCATTCTAATTTTTCACACGCCTCGCTTCCTCGCGAATCCTATTGATATTAGTGGAGATACCATTGGCGATACGATTAGAAGGCAAACAACGAAACTTTTGTAAGCTTTCATTTTTCTTTTCTTTTACAATTTCTCTGCGGACTGCATTAAAAAAACAACAACAAAAAAATTCTATAAACCGAGTCAACGGTTTGATTTTTTTTTCTTCAGAAACTGCCAAAGGTAATAAACTAATTTTTTTTTATCGAAATATTCAGAGTATAGAGAGTCGTACAAAAAATCATTGTTGATTTTATCAGAATCGATCTTAAGTTATTAATAATTACACAAAAATTGCGTCTCCTTCACATTTTGCGAAGAAAAGAAATGTTAAAAAAATCAACCGTCGTCAATGTCAACTGGAATAATCTGTTTCGTGTTTTTTTATTATTATTTTAAATCCATCCTCTCCACTGGAGAGTTTCCATCGCGAAAGAACTCAAACAAAATAGAAAACGACAAGTCTGGCTATATAATTTTCATTTTTCAATAATTATCGGCCATTTTTTTGTTGTTCCGAAACTCTTAATATACCTTTGTACCTTTCTGTAAAAAAAAAACAAAAAAATTCAAAAATCGACTCGAATTTCGAACCATTGGCTTCTTAATAATCGAAACCGTACGCGACGCTCCGCAGGCTTCGCGTTGTAGGATAATGTCATAAAATTGAGCGAATAATCTCAGCGAGAAGTTGCCAATGATGAAAGAAATATAGGCGAGAAGATTTCTCTCGGCACGTCGGCGGTATCGACGGTGAGTAGCAGCAACGACCGACGGACAAATTTTTCCCCGTCGAGTTTCCGCGGAACGTGGATCTCTGTCGATGCGTTTACGGAATGCCCCGTCGAATGCAACAATTACCCGTCGTAAACGTAGCAACTCTCGGGTTCCTCTTCTCTCTCGGTACAGTTCACCTTAAGATTGAAATATAAAGCCGAACTTTTTTTTTTCTACGCCTTCCATCTCTTTCGTCGTTTTCTCTTAAGCGCTATATATGTGTATCTCGTTGAAGCTGCGCCCCGAAGGGTTTCGGTTGCGTTTTCTTCCACGCAGAAATTAAACATTATGGAGTGAAGCGAACGGCCCTTCGCCAATTGCACTTTGTTTTTGCGAAGAGTTGCTTTCAGAAAAAAAAAATATATATATATATATATATATATCTTGTACCACTTCTCGTTCACGAAACTACCGAGTAGTTGCATCTTTCGTTTGCTCACCGCGGCTGCAAACGGACTTTAGGTCGTTAAATTCGTTGGAAATTCATCGAAGAACATTATCGCGGTTTCTTCTCGCCGGGCGATGTCTCTCGGCTTTCCGCAGCGCAACGTCTATTTTTCTATTTCGAACGCAGCCGCTCGTCAGTGAAGGTGAAGAAAAAAAAATTGAAACACACAAAAAAAATGTAAGAAGGCAAACGAGTCGAGACAATCGCGCGAGGAAAATATTTAACGAGTACAAAATTTATTGGCATCCCGTTGTGGCAAGTTACTTCTTTGTTCGCTACTTTGTAAGAGGGATAAGAATGATAAAAAAAAAATTCAATTAAATAAAATTCGAACCTGCCGTTCACTGCGAGACACACGATTTTCTTTTTTTCCTTTTTTTTTTTTTTCAACGACATTTTTATGATTGCAGGAAAATTTGTTTATTTCGCGAATTACGTGAAAAATTATGATTAAGATAAATGATTGATAAAAAATTTAATAAGATTAATTTTTTAATAATCGGTGAGAAGATTTTCTACAATTTACAATTTTTCTGTATTTGCAATGAAAATTTAATTCTTTTATCGGTGATGAAACTTTATAAAATAATCTTTCCTTTGGATATATTCCATGGATATGAAATAGAAGTATTAAATTCTCAACTGAAAGCCAATTATATAATTCGAAGAAATAGTTGTCAATTTATCGAATTTCGTTAATTAAAAAAAAACATAATTTTCCCGGCTTTTCTAACTCGAAGAAACAGTTAGAAATTTATTAAATTTCATTGAATAAAAAAATAATATTTCCTCTCCGGCTTTTCGAATGAAAAATAATAATAATGATAAATTTATTAAATGTCGTTGAACATTTTTTTTCGATTTTTCGAATTCGAAGAAATAGTTTGAACAAATGTATGAAATTTCTTTGAAGAGAAAAAAAAAAAATTTCTACTCCGGCTATTAAAACGCGAATCGGGATAAAACTTAAAGTTTCGCTCAAAGATCCTATTTCGACGGTATACATGAGAGAAGCGAAGAGACGAGAAGAAACGAGAAGGCAGAGAGAAAAGTAGTAGAAGGATACTGCTCTCCGGCGGGGTGCTCCGGTTTGGTGCTGATGAGCAGGACGAGGATGACGCCTAACGATTCCTTAATGAAAGCCCCGCGCGGCGAGAACGCCGCGGCTACTGCACATATATTTTTTTCATTTTTTTCTATTTCCTTCTCCCTCGATGCTCGTTTTTTCGTCTTTTTAAAAAATTTTATAGCGTCGAACGCAAACACGAGACGCACACGCGCCCTTTTTTTTTTATTACCCCATTTTTACGTATCACGAAACCCTTGAGAAAATGTTGCAGCGAAACTGGATAGCGAAATGCAGATATGAATAAAAATATTGTATTTTTTAAACGAATAATCGCGTACTTTTTAACGCGACCGACTGTATTTTCGTATTTTTTTATGGCTGTAACAACGTTACTTATTTTTTGAAAATTTGTCTCTCGTTTAACGTTAAATACATTTTTTTGCGATTTCTTCCAATATTTGGCGATTTATTTTATATATAACATTAACTCATCGAAAGAAAGAATTTTAATATAATATTTAAGATAAGGCAAAAGAAATCTTAAAACTTGAAGGATTTTTTTAACCGAATAACGAGATATCGTGGGCTCGGAAAAAAAGCCCTAATATTCTTCGCTGCTAAATATAGAATACTTTTTTTTTATTTTTATTTTATTTCCCATTCACCCTCTCGAGACGTCCACGAGGCCTTTTTTTTTTTATGCCAACAAGAAATATCGTATCCTGTGAGAGAAAGTCGCGTGTTCTAGTAGAATCGTAAGGGAACTCTGTGGAGTTTGTGCTCCACGACGGAGGAAGAAGTTAATACGCACTCGTCGCGCCGGAGTCGAGTCGCTGCTGATGCTCGACTTTTTCCTTCATCTCTTATTCTCTTTTTTTTTCATCTTTTTTTTCACAATGTTTCATACACGCGTGGTACACGCCAGAGTTCTTTTCTCTCGTGTAGGGAAAAGAAAAGCTTCCGGTAAATGCGTCGCGGAGGGGAAGGTTCGCAAGGGGATGGGAGGGGTTTCAATTAGTCGCATAGTTCCGGCTAAAAGGTTCTCGCGTGCCAGATCTTCTGGTGGTTCATTTCTCAAATAGTCACTTTTTTTTTTTTTTTTTATTTTCAATATCAATCTTCGTCATAATTACCAATTACCAATAACATCGAAAAAAAAAATTGTTTTTTCGTTGGTTTTTCGAGTTGCAAAGGTTATATAGACTTAGGTTAGCTATAGATTTCTCTTTAAAACGAAGACACGAGTCCTGAAAGGACTTTTTAACAGATCAAGTTTCAGAAAAATTCTGCGACCGGACAAATGGAATTACGGAAGGGGAGCCCAGTGTCGAGTACAATGCGCACGCCCACCCCTCATACACTTTTCCTTCTTCTTCTTCTTCTTCATTCCTACGGCTCGGAGAACACGAGGACATTTTTATTATATCTCTTTTTACTCTCGTCTTGTATTGACAAGCGACGATTGTATCGTTTATTTCGCTACCGAAGATGAACGAATTTTTTTTTTTTTTTTTTTTTTTTTTTTTTTTTTCACTCACTTTTCAGTATATTCCGCAATCCTAACCCACGCTACTCTCGAATTCTTTATTGTGACAACGCCGCGGCGTTATTGTCGTCCACTTCTGGAAAATTGCGCGCGAAGAATGCTTTGCCCGATGCTTTTCTTGCGTCCGGCAACAGCCTCTTGTATATATATTTATATAGAGCCTCTCAAGTTCTACGTTGCGTATACGCGACTCAATGGAATAATTCTTGACACCTAAACCCCCTCTCTGTCCCCCCATCGACATTTCTTTGCTATACTTTCCTCGTTAACTTCGTAGCCAAATGTCCAAAATAATTTGTAACAAAAAAATTGGCAATTTTTTCAGATCCAAGTAATAACCGAAAAAAGATCGATATTGAATAATATTATATTTTATTATTTTATCTTGCGAGAAACTATCTTAGTTTTTTTTATTCTCCAAATTTCAAAAATGAATTAAATTTTTTTGAAAATTGACGATTTGGTTAAAAGAATTTTTTCGATATGCATTTTATTATTATTATTTTCTTCGATTGAATTATTTCGATGTTTTTCGATCGACATGAGAGATCGCGATGTAATTTTCATCGACTCGACGAAACTCGACTTTTTGATTTTTTTTTTATTTTTATTTTCCGCGCGATCGTATTTACCTTTTCGTCCTCGTGGGGTGTCGGCGGTGTTGGCGGTGTGTACATACGTGGTGCGTACTCGCCGAGGGAGGACGCACCACCGGTCGACGATCCCTGACTCCTCGGTGGGCTTAGATCGGGTATTGCGGCGTGATAATCCTGAAGACCGGCTACAACCCCCGTGGGTACGACCGGCCTGTACTCCATCGCCCGTACCTCCATTTTCGTAACAACCGAATAACCCCCCGAATAAACCAGCGTGAGGCCGTTTATCGAACACTTTTACGCACAATCAATGTCTCCTGCCCAACTTCGTTCAAATTTGTTAATCGTCCCTTTGTAAATTATCAGCCTAATTTTTTTTCAAATTCTCAATAAACTTACACCCCAACAACAATTCGAACTGCACACGAAAAATTAACGAAAGAAAACAAAAAAAAAAAAAAACAAATATCAACACACGCGTCGAGAGTACTGTTGAGCGATGACGCAGAGTCTACTACCCCCGTTTCGCGAAGTATATATTTATATATATATATATATATATATATCGAGGACCACGCTGCACACTCCCACTCTCCTCGCACCTCGTCAGTTCCACATAACGCGTTGCAGTTCTTTGAATTATTTTTCAAAAAATTCGGAAAAAAATATATATATATTCCACACACAACCCCTCGAGTAAAAAAAAATTCAAGTCGGACGAAAAAAAACTCAATTTTTTTTTTTTCGGACGGAACTTACACTCGCGAATCACAGTGTCTGAATTTTAATATTTTTTTTAATTTCCCTTAGTTTATTTTTTTTAAATATAAATTCGAAACTACAGAAGCGTAATTTCTATGTACAATAATAATCCGGCGCGCCGCACGATTAAATGGCAAACACAGTGTATATAAAATGTTGTACTCTGTGTGTTGGTATATATATCGTAGTATCGAAACCGCGGGGTAATGCTTACCCCTTGGCTACTTTTTGCCGACTGAATGTTTTGCGCCGTGGCGGCCCTCGGGAGTCTCTCCTCGTCGCTCAAGCGCGCCGAGCGACGAGAGCGTGCGGCACAAAATCCCCTCCCCTGTCGGCATCGGCACCTTTTGCCAGACCAGCAAGTAGCAGCAGCAGCAGCAGTAGTAGTAGCAAGCAGCAGCAGCAGCAGCAGCAGCAGCCGCGTCGTCGTCCGCCACCGCCGTCTCCTCTGCTATACGTAAACCCCACTTCGTCTACTCTATACAGTCCCGCTGCCTCCTCTGCCTATACGACGCTTCTCTCCTTCTCCGTTTCACCCGAAGCCCTCCCGACTCGTTGCTTCTCGATGTGGCGAGGGCGCTGCTTTTTTTTTCCTTTTTTTTTCTCGTTCTTTCCTTTTTTTTCCCCCACTTTACGGAGCACACTTCGCTCTACGCTCCGGGTATCTCGGCGGGACGTGTGTGTTCGCCGTAGACAAGCGAGTGAGACGGATCTAAGCGGTAGGGGATGCGAAGAGACGAGACGAGAAGGAGGATGAGAGAAACGAGCGCCGGTGCATACGTGAGAGCGGTGGGGGGGGGGGGGGGAGATAATTAAGCCGGCATATCGCGCTTTCCTTTCTCCCTTCGTCTCTTTCGTTACTCCCTTAAGACTCTATGGTCTTCTGCGATCGAGCTGAGGCCAACTTCTCCACCACCCCCACCCTCGCGAGAAGAGAGACGAGGGATGAGTAAGGGAATGCCTTTGCTTCTTTCACCCCTCGGATTCGTTCGACTTGCTTCTGTAGCCCTGCGAAGGCTGCAGGAGATACGGCTCTAGATAGGCGCGACACTTTGGTTTTTTTTTATATGTGGATATATATAGGTATATATGTACTTTTTACCCTCGTACCCGTCTTTCCGGCCATTTTTTATTCGTAGCCCAAGGGATCTTTTTTTTTACCTACCCTCGTTCCGTCTCTGCGGTCGGACTCTCGTTGCTGCGAGGGAGGCTCGATACGCGACGATCTTCGCGGTATCGCGTGCGCGTACTCAGTCAACGAGCTCAATGGAACGATCAGCCTATCGTAAGCATTGTGCAGAAATTTCGAAAGTGTCGGCTAGAATTTGAATTTTTTTTTTTTTAAGTTTCGTGATTGATATGATTTTTTTTCATTGACGAAAATTTTATTACGATATAAAAAAATATTTGAAAAAAAAAAAAAAATTGCGATTTGTTAATTACACTTTTTTTTGTATTGTATAGTATTCTTTTTTTGTTTTACCTGTTTTTTTTTTTCTATTTTAACTCAGCATTTTTAAACTTTTAATTTTATCGACTCATATCTATACTTTTAATTTGACCTAAAAAATGTTTCGATTATTTCTGTTTCTATGTGTCCATTTTGCTCTTTTCGACCTTAAATCCAGACAAATCTGATCGACTTATTGAATAATTAAGACCCGAAATAACTATAAAACTGATAAAATAGCAATACAATTAATAAAATACTGGTATTATCGATACTCTTGCTTCGTCAATAAAGTTCATGTATCGTAATATCTAATTCGATACGAAAAAAATCGATCTCAACCGATTCCAAAAGATCGTTATTGGATCGGTTCGCCACGATCGACGAGCAACAGCCGTGACTCCCGTACCGTTTCATCTAACTTCTGATATAAAGCCAAAGAGATTTTCCCCTCCCCTTCTCTCTGTACCCCGTGGACATCGACTGTACCTTGCAGGCCGATCGAAACGAAAACGCACCGTCACACCCGGATACCTTCTGTTGCCCAACCGAGCGCGATATTCTCGCTTGCCTAACCCACCTTGGTGCGCTCTCTCTCACCACGAAAAATCATTTTCCATCCGTGCTTTTGCTTCTACGGGAAGAAGAGAAAATGACGCATCGATTCTTATAGAAAAATCTTTCGACACCCCCCTTACCTCTTCTCGAACGCCATACGCAAGAGTCGATCTATCTCTCGGGGTTCCGTAGATCCCAAAAGATCGCCGCTTGATCTCTCTGAACTCGAATTTTTTTTTTTTTTTTTTTTTTTTTTTTTTTTATTGTTGTTGCACCATTTTATTCTTTTCACTTGTACGGGGATAAAGAAAATTTGTCATATGTCCACGGAGCCGTGTAACGTCTTCATAAAAGTCGTGTTTTTCGTGTGTTGTCTTCGGCACGCGTTCCGGGTTTTTTTTTTTTTTTTTTTTTTTTTTCCCGTCATTTCGTTCAGAAGAGAAGAAACAACCCCCTCGGATCGTCCTCTATGCTTCTCGTACTTGAATTTTAGTTCCCTTTTTTTTTTCTTCTTTCTTCACGCGCAATTCTCACTCTTAATTCGCTCGTATCCCTCCTCACCGCGCGTTGCTGATACTCTGAGTCATGCGTTGGATATATACCGGTTTTTGTGCTCGTGGTATATAGAAACCGCTGGTTCTGGTTGCGCGGACGATAGTGTACGGCGACGGAGAAGGGAAACGAATGGACAGGAGCCGCGCGCGTGCTGATCTCGCGCAACTTCTGCGATAGTCAATAGCGGAAGAACGACGCGAGAGAAGGGAATAGAAGAGAAAATAAATAGAGGGGGAAAACTAGTTTTTGGCGCCGGTTAGAAAAACTCTCGAAGGGACCGTTTTCCTTTTTTTTTTCGTTTTTTTTTTTTTTCATCTCAGCCCTCCAGCAGCGAAAGATCATCTCTCCTGACTCCTGCACTTCGCTCATCATTTCCTCCGGGATGAACCTTCGTCTTCTACTACTACTATTTTTTTTGCTTTTCTACGCTCTGTTTGTCGCTTTGCCGTGGCAATTGCGGTCGACTCGGTTTTTTTTCCTACCGTTTGACTGCATCGGAGTTGATCTTTTTCTTTTTTTTTTTTTCTTGCACGCGCGTTCACGAAACTGTTGGCAATGGCAAAAGTCAAACGAGACGAGGTCGTACCGCAACGGTGTCTTGTTGATAAAAAAAAAAAAAGAAATTACTAAGAATTCGTCGCAAAGAGGTCGAAACTCTCTGCCATCGTTAAATAGGTGTCTAATTTTTATGAGTTTGAAATACGATACAATCTTCGTGTAGAATATAAAAAAATAAAAAATATCCGTTTTATCGTTCTGTGATTGATGGTTACACGAAAAACCGGAAGTACTTAATGGTTGAACTTCCGCTGAGTCGGAAACCAGCGAAAATAATTACGAATAAAATTGTTTTTTGGCTATTGTCAGTGTTCGGCTTAAAAATGGACGAACAGTACCGTTGAATGCGTATTCAGCGGTAAAAAAAATATATGTGTCGATATTTCGAACAAATTTTTGCAATACAACGAAATATTGAGTACTTTAATGTAATTTCCTTTTTTCATTTTAAGAATATTTCGTAAATTTACGCCGTAAAAAATGTTAGTTTTCGATCGATGTCTCGATTGATTGTTATACATTTTTTATTTCCAAGTGCATAAAAAATGTACCATTATTTCTTATATTGAAAACAACTGAAAAAAAAGAAAGAAATCTCGCTAAAAAATCACAAAATAACATTTTTTGAAAGCATTTTTCTTATGCACGGTTTATTTTCACACCGGGCCTCTTCCCTACAGCTGTTTTCTTCAGGTTTCGCAAAAAAAAAAAAAAAAAAATACGCCACCGCGATTGACAACAACAGTTCGTCTTATTCCTTGCGCATCGTCGCGTGTACAAAATTTCCGTCGTGATTTTTCATCGTGAAGCAGCTTCGGTAGGGTGTAAGAGACCGACTCGACTGTTGCAAAAGATCTCCGATAGATAGGAAAGGATTTTACGGTCCCGTTGCTCGCTTCGTAATAATATCGTTGTCGTTCATCGTCCGGGGTTTTTTTAAAATGCAAAAGCAGCAGTAGTAAAATTCTATCAGCTCGTAATATCCGTTGTATGTCCGAAGTTGCGCGCGTTGGCGATTGACGGGGCGCGCGGGAGTGCAGAAAAGCGAAGGGGAGAGGTGGGGGTGTTAGAGAAGGGTGTTGGTTGGCTTGCCTTTGGTTGTTGTCGGCGAAGAAGAGAAGCGGAGGAGAAGTGTCGACGAAAAAAGGAAACCGAAACGGTCGTGTCGAGTGGAGCGAAGTGTAAGGCGCGTTTTGCCTCTCTCTGTGTTCGTCTGTGATGTCGTCGTTCCGTTCTTTGGATCTCTCGCTCGTTCCACGAGATAGAAATCGGCTTTGAGGTGTCCGGGTGCTCCGAGCAGCTAGGCGCTGCTGGCTGATCGGCGAGGCGCGCACAAGTGGGCACCTTGGCACGTTTATTATGATTAGGAGCAACCAAGCGTAACCCTACGCCATGTACCTACCGGGCTACAGGCACCAGCTTCTGTTGGTGATCGCGCACTCTCGGACACCTCGTCCCCGGTCACCATCGGAGAGCCACCCAGAACACCCCTCGCCCCTCACCCCTCACCCCTCCTTCCCTTCTCGCACACTTCCAATACCGAAAGCCGCTGAAGCGTGCAGGCGATCGCGATCGCGCGCGGTTTCGCCGATGCAACACGTACCAGTCTACGACAACTAGAGTAGCTAAAGTATATTCTGTGCCAAAGGAAACAGACCTCGAGACAACAATCTTTTGTCTCCGAGGAGATAAATCCCGTCTCACTCTTCTTACTACCTTCTTAATCGACTCGTGTGATAGTGAAATCGATTTGCTCCAATCGCTTCGACGGCTTGGCAATGGCCCACTATTATCGTTTTTACGGAGTATTTTTTTATTTTTTTTTTTCTACATCTGTCGCGTAGTCGCGAGATTTACAAGTTTTTCCAATGGACTGGATATACACTGTTTGCGTGTATGTTGATTTTTATTTTTATTCATTTTTTTGTTATTTTTCATATTGCGTCGACGATAGATCGATAATTACATTTCCGCCTTGTTTTTCCATTTTTTCTTGTTGTGGCTTTGGAAAGTTAAAATTATTTGAAAAATGCACAATTTTCGAATTTTCTTTTTTGTAATGTCAAATTTTTTTGTCTCGTTTTTTCCCTGCTATTTTATTTTTCTTTTACAATGTATATTCATCATTTCCAACGAGATAATAATCACAGCGACATTTAGTTCGATAGATCGATAAAAAGCCCATTTGTGTCGTTGACGTAGTAAGTGAAAAGAGAAATAAATAAAAGCGGGTAATTCTCTTCCGCGTGGACGAAGGGATTAATACTATCGACCGGTCAGTATTGCATTGTGTTGGATCTGTGGCATTGTTGAATCGAAAAAATAGCGGTCACTTCTATGCAACCCCCTCTCTTAGTATATACATCGCAACCCTCTAGTTGCAGTTCTCTCCCTTCGTAATTTTTTTTACCTACCCGTTGTAATGAAAAAAAAAAAAAAAAAAAAAAAAACCGGATTTTTTTGAATGGTGTCCGGCTGGACGAGGTGAATGCAGTCGTAGAGCGCGGGCCACTGTTGCTGATGCGCTCCGCTCGAAATAAGCATCTGTGCCTAATCTGCATATGGTTCGCGGGTCACACACAGCATCCCCTCCTTTCCCCTCTCCATCTTTCTCTCGACGCTCGAAGATTTTTTTTGTTTAACTATACGTACGGCGTTGTTGTGCTGCGCCATCAAACGTCTCCCCTCCCTTTTTCTCTTCTCTCCTCTTCTCTCTGTACCATCCCTTCGTCGAGGAAGCGCGCGATGATCCCTCTTTGCCTATACAAGAACCATCTCTTCTTCCGCGGGCCCTAATTTTCAACCGTCCAACTTCCGTACTCCCGTTTTCAATGACAATGAAACGAGACGAAGAAATCTCTCTTCTTCACTAACGGATCGCTTACTCTCTCTCACACCCGGAGACAGACGCGCAAACAGGCGACAGGGAAGTTGGGCGATTTTTCGCGCTTCTCCCAGCGCCGCTCTAAAGAGCACCGAGAACTATTTCCGGGACGAACGATGATCGATCAAATTCCATCGCGTATTATAAAGGTGGCAAAGATTGAAGAAGATGCAACGGAGGGGTTGAGAAAAAGAGAAAATATTAGCAAAGGACGAATCAAGATGGCGGAAGAGAAAATTGCCACTGCAACCCGATATGCAAATATTGTCGTCTACTTAACTCACGGAGATTAATGACTCCGGGTAGAGAAACGGCGGAATGTTACCCGCGAGCTTTTCACCGATGCATCGATGATTTAATTCACCATTTTTCTCTCGACGACTCAACAATCGTGGGATACTCGCTACTCGACGCGTATTCTAACGTATAACCAAAGAATTTTATAACTAATGAGTGAATACTTTTGTTGCAACAATTTTTCTCGTCGACAGATATTTTTTTGCAAAATCAACGAAAATCTTTTAAATCTTTATATTTATCGATGATTTTGAAAAAATTATTTGAAAAGTTTACTTAAAAATCCAAATTTAATTTTTGAGCATTTTTTTTGCGCAATCAATAATTTTTAATAATTTTTTCCTGATTGCTTCTATTATGATAAATAAACATATATTTGTAAAATGTCTATTTTTATTGAAACTTAGTAAATTTGACTGAGTAAATATCCAAAAAATCCGCTTAAAACCGAAATTTGATTTTTGCAGATTTTATTTGCACAATAAATAATAATTATCGAATAATAATTTAACATATATAACTAATAATTTATAGATACTCTTAAAATTCGTATCGACGTAATAAACATCGAAATGTATATATATATATATACGGGTGTATATTAACACGAAGAGATCGAGAATAACGTGGTTACGCTCGACAGCTCGATTATTACTACTGGAAACACACTTTGATTTTGCTTCTTGCATGAATGACTTAGACGGTCACGGCGTGGCACCCCCTCGAAAATCGTATAGCCTCCTCGAGAGTTCTCCTTGCCGCACGAATGCCAAGATGCAGAGAATAGAGAGAACATATTGTGCAGCGGCCCGAAGAGACGCCCGAGTTGTTTCGTTCTTTTTCTTTCCTTCATTTTTTTTCCTGTAAAGACTCGAGACCCTCAGACAAATTAGGGACGGGCGTCAAAGCGTGCAGTCGCTCGCCTCCTTTCGCGATTCGTGACACTCTGCGTTTTACCTTTATTATTATTATTATTATTATTGTTGTTATTATTAGGAAATATGTAGTATCCAAAACCTCTCTCTGTTGCAACGAGCGAAACTTCGGTAAACGAAAAAAAAAAAAAAAAACAAATAGAAGAACGTGCGAAGGACCGACACAGTTCTTCCTTTAAGCTTACAACGTCTTTATAATATTTCACGCAAACGTTAGAAAAAAAAAGGTAAAAAAAATGGTCAAGAAGAAAAAACATTTTCAAAGTCGAGACGATTTAGGAAAGGGTTGTCGTGAAAGGATTTAGGAGAGAGGGGCCGAGAAAATGTCCAGAGAGACCGCTATGCGATGGAAAGGGTTGAAGACAACTTTCGGCTGTTTTATTGCCGAATTTCACTTTATAATACTCGGCCCGAGAGAGGGACACAGTAATATTCCTATTTGTTTGTTTTGTTTTATTTTTTATTTTTAACCCGTTTCTATCCGCCGGTCTTACGATTTTAATCCTTTACCTCTCAAAGCGAAGAGTCGAAGAAGCTAACGAAAGGATTATAATGTAAGCCGTTGTATTCCCGTCGTAACGTTGCTTTTTCGTGGATACACCTCGTCGAGGATTGTAAGTCTACTTACGGAAAAAAAGGGAAATGTCGTGAATGGAAGGGGGGGGGGGGGCCCGGGGGGCGCTGTAAAATTTTATTGGGTATTCTTAGCGGCGGTGGGTTTCTAACGTAATTGCATTGTCAAACGACGATATAATAATCTCGTAGCTGCTGCTGACAGCTGATCAAAAAAAAAAAAAAAAAAGAGAGGTCACGTGCTTCGAAAAGTCTTCAAACTTTTTTTTTCGTGAATAAATCTGATTTTTCTCAAACGCTCGTCCCTGTCTTCGAATAGAAATATCAACGGTCAACAAGTTCATTTTTATTTTGTGAAAACATTATTTTTCGCTTTCTAAAAAATCATCAATTTTTTTGCTTGTTTTTTGTTCAATAAAAAAATCAAATTTTTCTCGAGCACTCGTTGCAGCCTTCAAATAGGTCATGATCAACGGTCAACGAGTTGATTTTTTTTTTTTTGTCAAAAAAATGTTTTTTCGTTTCAAGAAACTCAGCGAAGTTTCACGAAACACGTGCCACATTCGTCGCGCCCCAAGTGCATATTTCGTGTCGATAACGAAAGGCATTGTGCGAATAAGCGTTTTTTTTTGCGATCTCGTGTGTGTGCTTTTTATAAATATTTTATGATTATTATTATTCGACGCAATGGAGAAATACAAATTGGCTCGCTTCTCATAATCTCGAATCTCTCTTTCTCTCGTGGACTGTGTTGTTTGGGAGGTTCGTCTAGGTCATCGCAGTCGGGTCACCAACGGTCAATGCGTCAAGGCAACTGAGATTCAGCTGCCTAACCGAAAACGTAATTTTTTAAAAAATTTTCTTCTCCTTCGAACGCGATATTCCCACTTCCTTCGTTTTTAAATCGTTTCTGCCTTCACCCCTCCTTCACTTTTGCCTCAATGGAACGTAATAATGATAACAATAGCTCCGGGCACTTTGCATCGAATTTTTCGTCGTTCCGTGGAAACGCGACGATTTTTGGTCGTCGAGAAAATGATCTCACAGTCGTGAGAAAAAAAACGGCGGAGAGAAGGATCCGTTTCTTCCGCTTTTGACCCCCTTAACAGGGCGAAGGGGGAGGGAATGACCTTTCCAAATTTTTGGTCAAAAATTCGCTTCTCCTTGGTATGGTATATGAATGCTGGGATGGTCTCTCGTACTCACGAAAAGCATATGCAACGTGACCTCTGACCGCGATCGCCGCGAAAAATCTGTCGTTCCCTATTACGACGGGGGAGACACCTTAGCATGGCACGGGGTCAGTTGAGGTCATGGGAACCCATGGGGGTCGTCGGCGAGTTGGGCTTCCGAACTCGCTGGACCCCTCCGGATGATACGCTGTTTTCGATGTGACGTCAGCTGCCAGGTGGACCCCAATGGTCCTAAGACCCGGGTGAAGCCCGTCCAGCACTCTTGGCACTCGATATATATATATATATATATATGTATTTTACTGAGTTTATTCTTCAACATCACCCCTGGGGACCTGCGTTTTCCTTAAATACCCTCGAACTCGTGACTCCTTCGAAATCATTGAAAACACGTGCGGCGAATGAAAAAAAAACATTCTTTTTTTTAAGATCGATTAAGAGTTTTTTATGGCGCGGAATTCTCTCAAAAAGGTGTTGTTTCAAACACGCGATGAATTGGAGCGAAAAATTCACAAGTTAAAAATGAGAAAATATTCGATTGGGGACATTTCAAAAAAATTTATAATAGAAAAATATATGGGGATATGAAGTCCAAAGAATTTCAGAACTCTTCAATTCTTACGATAAATATTGCGAGGGATCGTTTATCAATGTTTTTTTTTAAATCTATTTTAGATTGCGTTGTAACGCAGCGAAAATAGTACATTATGCTACAAGGGAGGAAGGTGCGTGATTTTCACCTTGTGTGAGGTTTGCTGGCCCGAGCGCGGCGAGGCTCTAAAAATCGACCATATTTTTATGCCTGCAACGGCCTGGCGGCACAAATTACCGATAAGAGAAACCAGGGCCGCGATTCAGGAGCGGTCGATTAATGCGTATTTTTTATTTATCAATAAATAAATCCAAAAAAATGTTTTTTCAAAAAACAAAATTTTCAAAAAAAAATGAATTAATCAATTAATTATTTATTTATTTATTTAATTTTATTCGCGGCTTCTTTTACTTTTACTCCCGTTCAGTTACTTTTACGCCCGCTGGTCAAGATTAGATCAACTTTAAACCCGAGTTGCAGGCATGAAATATGGTCTTTTTAGCGTAGTCGGGAAAAAAACTAATTTTGAAACTTAGCATAATCGCCAAAGTCCTGCGAATTTTTTGAAAATACCTTCATTGTCTCGATATTCCGTACGTTAAGTAGCGATATTGTTCCCCGAAGTAAAATATGCAAATTTCGTAGAAATCGATAAAGAAAAAAAAAAAAAATGCTCATCATATATTACTCCAAAAAAATTCTTAACGCAATAAAAAAAAAAAAAAAAAAAACAAAAGAAAAAACGACGAGAAAAAATATTTTTTATCGTCAATAAATCGATATAAAAACAAAAATATTTACATTCAGACATTAAGAAATAACATGACTCTATTCTCTTATTGACAATAATCGGAAAGTCGATGAGAAAGGGTACTCGAGAGTCAAGAGTACGTACGCCCGTGTGTTGCGATACACATTATGTCTCCAATGAATAGCCGAAAGAAATATCCCAGTAGAGTCATCGATAATAGAATGCAATCAATAGAATTCGAGATCTCTTTCGCTAACAAGACAAGACTATCCCCGTCAACCCTTTCATCGACAATGTGACCACTATAATAGGTTGAAAAAAGTCTATGCCACATTATAGCCCTTCTTCGATCGTTTGCGCGGAGAAATCGTTTTTCACCTGTTGTCGAGGAACCGCGATGCCAAAAAGCCACCCCTTCGAATGTTTTGATAGCTCAATAGAGATCGACAATGGCTATCGGGAAGAAAAAATCTATGGCTTAAAAAATGCCTACTCCTTCACCTTTTCGCTCGCGTTCTCCCCTCTCCTTCGAACCCCTTTTTTTCAATATCGCAGTTCAATACACAAATTGGCTCGTCGGTGCATTGTCAGGCGCTTTCTTTCCACGCCGACACAAGAGTGCCTCGTGAACCCTTCCGGGTCGTGTGCTGCGACCTCTATCCCCTCTCTCTCTCTGCACCCCGAAAAAAAAAAAAAAAAAAAAAAAATAAGGTGTTACAGATCGGGAAATATCAAAGGATTCGCGTGAGTTCTCGACGAGCAAAGTAGACGCGCCTCGATTCATCGACGTGTTTTGTATCGATCGCAGCCCGCAGAATGAATGAACGAATGAATGAAAGGAAAAAAAAATAAAAAATGTAGAAGGGTTCGAGTTTGGGTCGATCTATTTTCTCACTCTTTCTTTCGGTGTTTAACAGCCGATTAGGCCACGCGATCGGGTGTACCGCCACCGTCGTCGAAACGCTAGTAATTTTTTTTTTTCTTTCTCTTCCCAACATCCCCGGCACGAGAGCGCGTATTCTCTCTCGCTCTCTCTCCCTTCATACCCAACTACAATGCGTACACTTTTTTTTCTTCTTCTTCTAACTGAACTCGCGTGGCTTGTTGGCTCCGGAGATCGAGTAATATTAGGAGTTGCAGACCCCGGGGATTATCCGTGTATATTTTTTTGCCGTTTTTTTGTTTCCTTGTTGACTGTGCGATTATTATTTTTTGTTTCTTGCGAGGTTTGTTTGGATTAGCGGTGAGCTAATAGTATTCGAAACGTTAATCGAATTCGATGATTTTTCAATTATAAAATATTTTTGAATTTTTTTTACCACCAATTCCATGCGATTGATTCTTGTTAATATTGTACTGATTATTTAAAAAAATCCCCATATCGAAATATAAAATATTGGAGCAGAAGAGTCTTTTTTTTTAATTCGGGTTTTTTCGAAGATTCGTTTCAAATCCGTGAAAAACAAAACTTCGTGTCTCAGGGTGATTGACCGTAAGATTTTGTCTCGAGGCTCATGGATACATATCCGTTCGGCTCGAGTGACCCACTGTCTCTATTTTTTTTATTTTTTCGTCTCGTTGCGTCTCGCCGACTGTGGGTGCAGCGTGTCGGATCCTCCAAACAAACAGCCAAACAAACACGAGAAAACATGGCTTTTGGGGGGTAGTAGGTACCTTTAATGTTTCGGGAGCCGAAAGAACGCGGGGGTGGCCCCAGGAATGCCTACGTTGACCGCACGGGTCCCAAATATATATCGGTCTCTTTCGGTGCAACAGACCTGCGACAAGTGCACAACGCTTTCCGCATCGGTCGCCTGCGGGGGTAACTGACCAGGCAGTTCCATTCGTGAAACTTGCCGACTGTCACCGAAACCTCCTTTTTATCAAAATCACACCGAACGCAACAAGCCGAGCCGAGCCGATACGCAATTCAAGCTGTTTGTTTGTCTTTTCTATCTATTTCATTCCGATTACTGATGTTTTTTTGTTGCAAATTATCATTATATCGTTTTACATGGATATAAAAAATGAAATGTAAATTGATCGAAAAAAATTGTATTGTTCATCATTTTATTTATGTTGTAATTAAATAAAATTTATTCGTTTCATTTAAAATAAAATAAATTAAAATAATTATAAAATTATTTGAAATATAATTTAAATGTAATTAATTAATTTAATTTATATAATAATAATTTCTTTTTTAAGTTATGTTTTCTTTGGAAAACTTGTTTTAGCGTCTCGCGATCGCTTTAGTTCGCACCTAACATTCAAGGAATTGTATATATTTTTGGGGTATAGGGATGGGGGTGGGTGGGGGGGGGGGGGCTCTTTGGCATTAGCCGCGGTTATTATTCACGCTCCGTGATCCTTCGATAGTTCGAAGAATAGTGTGGGCGATCATTGGCCATACAGTATTTTTATTTTTTTTCTCGATCCGACGACGTCGTTCAATGCTACGCAGGCGTCAGCGTCAGACAATCTGTAAGCTGCAAAAGTCGTCGTAGCTTCGTGTATTACAGACCCTCCGATTTCGGGTCTCTGTTGCACTCGTGACGGTTGTCGAATTTTTAAACACAAATCCTTGCGACCCCCGAGAGCATCCGAAAAACATCTGTAATCCGTTTAGGTGTGCAAATTCTCCATTCACCGCTTCTCACAGTTCCGAGACGTAAACGTCAGACATTCGATTCAAAATCTACGCACTTTGGACAATTCAACGTCACCAGTGACACACATCAACTTATTTTTTTTTTTTCTTTTTTGTCGAGAATAATCGATTAAAGAAAGTAGACGAGGAAGCGGAAGCGTGCGCCACACAGTCCCTGCGACATTCTCCTCTCTTGAGGTATATACCGCGCGCACCCTTACGAAATAGTGGCAAAATATTACGAGAAAAACCAGCGCCGGCCAATCGATTAACCGAAAAAACGGTTGATCCGCTAAGCGTATAAAAGCGTCACAAAAGAATAAAAATGCTCAATGCTTTGTCATTATTTTTATTAATATATCGTAAAAAATAATGGTATATTGAATTTCTTCAGAAATTAAGAATTGACAACGCGAAAATTAATCGAAAATTAAAATACTAATTTAATTTCCTGTAATTCTTTAAATATTGCCTGTAAAAATAAATTATAATTAAAAAGAGTTATTACATTAAAATTACCAAATTTTTTTTTTTCGTTTTGAGCATTTTTCGTAAATTTAAAGCTTACGGTATTTTTATTTCTAATTTTTTATTTCCGAGTGTATTAGAATAAGTTCAACATTTTTTAAATACAATTTCAGATTTTGATTATAAAAGCGCAATAAAAACAAACAAACAAAAAGATTATCTTGCAAAATGATTAATTCATTGAAACGGACAATTTTTATGCTCAACAGATCAATTAGTACCAAACGAGATATATTTAATGATTTAGTTTAAAAATAAAAAAAAATCAATTGTTAAAAAATATCGTATAGCTCTCGGATCGCGCGGCTAAGTGTGCCGACTTGCGTGTCAAATTTCCTCCCGAGCCACGAAAAACCCCGCGAATTTTTATGCACGATAAACGCGTGTGGCGGTTTATACTTGCGCGATGCCCAATAGATTCGTTCGATGCCGAGCATCGAAAAGAATATTTTTTTTTTTAAATCCTCTACCACTCCTACCGATGCCTATTATAATATGAAATATCCCTCGTCGGTTAGGCAAATCCTGAATGAAACCCGCGCGTTAGTTTTTTTTCTCCGTTCTTTCGGGGTCCGTTGGCGCCGGACGCGCGCTGGACACGGGTGCCCCCCGAAAACGAAGAACACCCGGTCGACAATGCGAGAAATCGGCGAAAAAAAGCATCGAAAAAAATCGAAGCTCACGAGCGCGCAGGAGAAATCGACCATGTGGCGCGTGGTCGATGCAACGCGTATATGTTATACATGCATACGCGGACTTTGAGGAAAAAGGAAGCGAAGGCCCCCCAGAATTTTTTTATACTCATACATGCGGTATATGTATAGAGGGGAGACGATATGGCCACAGCCATAAACGGAAGGAGAACGAAGGTGCATATAAAAAAAAATATATAAAAAAAATAGGAAAAAGCGTTGCAGTCCTCTTGGAGAACGAGGGTAAAGCAGAACGAGCGGTGGGTATTAAGGGGGAGGGAGGGAGGGTCCCTTTTTTTCCGCATTTCCGAAAAATCCTGACTCGCTCTGTCCGTGTCACATAAATTTGCTTCGCCATTGACGAGAAGCGTCTCGATAAAAAAAAAAAAGAAACAAAAAAAAAACACGCAGCCGTTGCGCGTGCGATGCCAACGATCATCGAGCTTTGAGGGATGAATCCGAGGTGTTTTTTTTTTTTTTTTTTTTTTTTTTTTTTTTTTTTTCGGAACTGAAACTTTATCTTATTATATAGCGGTACGAGGGTACAAAGGGGGATGCAGAGGCGCGAGCGATCGCCATGCCGATGGCTTCGTAAAAATCCCGTAACCACCAAAAAATCATCGGTTTCAACTGAGCAAAAAAAAGAATACAACGGGCGCGTGCTGAAACGAACAAAAAAACAAGATAGCCAAAGGGGTGCAGAGAGCACGCAGTGCGTGATGCTTGGCACGAGAGCGCTTTGGAAATGAAGAAAAAAAAAAAACACAAAGTGCGATCTCGTGGCGAATACTTGAAATTTCCCCCTCGCGAGCAAATATGCAAAAAAAACGTTTGGTGGATTATTAAATCTTCACGGGTATATGTATTTTTTTTCCTGGCTTTTGCACCTGTGCACTTTGGGCTCAAAAGGCGCGAGAAAAAAACAGATTTGAAAGAAAGGAACGCGACCGCTGGAAACCTTTGATTTTTTTTTTACTCGTCAGTACATCTGCAAAAAAATAAGTCAGTTTCTGCAGTGTTTACACCTGCGGTGTTTCAACTGCGAATTTGCGATGATGAAAAAATAATCGTAAAAACGTATAAATAATATTTTTTACTAATTCGAATTTTATTTTTTTTGTTTTTTTTGTTTCCGAACGTTTCGACATCAAAGACGGTGTACGAGCTGCAAAAAAAATCTTAAAATCTAATTACTTACGTCAGACAATCATTATTATTTTTTCTAATATTTACCGAATGAAAAAAAAAAAATAATATCGATTGTCCGACTCGGGTAATTAGATCCGAAGACATTTTTCCACAGCTTCTACACCGGCATCAAAGTCGAAAGGTGTGAAAAAAAAAAGAAAAAAAGAAAAATTTGGATTCGTCACTGATGACTATCGATACTGAGAGAAGGATCGACGCTCCGTTCATTCGCGTGAGAAAATGAGAATATAAACCAAACGCGGGGGCGGATATAGCTTAAGGATAGGACGCGAAGGGAAGTTGAGACTCTCGAAATCTTTCCCACAGATCGTTCAAGAATATCTCTCCCTATCTTTCTCCTCCGGACGCGCCACCGTCTGTGCGTCCGCACAGCCGTAGCGCATCAGGGCAATGCTCTCCAGCGTTTCTCTCCCTCGTCTCTCCTCCACTATATTTGATAAGGTGTTGGTAGATCGTTTTTTTCGATTTTTTTTCCCTCCCCAACATGAAAGAGAATCTGACCAGATGTCGGGAGGGCCGACCCTTCAGGTAAACTATACCTACGACGAGATATATACTAGCGATCCAAGGCCGTCTCGTCGGGAAACCCACGTAATTTCGTGATGGGATAGAAATAGCCCTTTCGTCATTAGCTCTCGCTAAATCAATCACGAAACTAGTCGTCTACGTAGCCAAAAATCCGACGAGGGAAAACGAGAAAACGATCCAAACAATCGAAGAGCTAAACAAAAAAAAAATCAATATTTCGCTTCTATTATATATTAAAAAAAAAAATTCTCAAATTTCACCGTCAGGTTTAAATAACAATAAAAAAAAGTAGAAAAAAATTACAACGCTCGAAATTCCCCAATTTGGATAAAAATTATCGATGAAAAAGCGATTTCTAAAAATATAAAGAATCATTTCGCGGTTCTTTTCATCATCGTACCAATTTTTTTGTCACAAAGCGATAAAAAAAGAAGAAATAAAAAAACTGACACAAAGTCCTATAAAAAATGCAATCGGGTTATCGCGAAACGAAGCCTTCGTGTCGCGGTAACAATGGTCAACACATCCCGAAATTCTCGTCGCGATATTCCAGGTCATTAGGGTACGCGACCAAAAATAGTTTAGTCTCGTGTTTCTCATCGTTCCCGTATGTCCCTAAATTATTTTCATCTCCTCGTTCGCGGCAGCGCTGTCTCGACACTCGTTCTCTCATCAATAACGAAACATCGTCGGCGTACACTTTTCAATGTTTTAATCCCCCTTCTCACCCCCTTCTGCTTATAATATATCGATAACGATAAAACGATAAAACGCTTCTGTGCCAAACTTTTTCTTCCCTTTTTCAAATTATTTTATCAAATCTCAATCGACGATCACCGATAATTAATCTCTACACGTAAGAGGAAGAAGAAGAAGAAGAAGAAGAAGAGGAAGATAAGGATCGCCAAAGGCATATACCGTCCATGTAGGCGAACCCTCTCTCCTCGTAGATATATAACTCTCTCGTGTTTTACATGCAGGAAGACATTGATGGTTGCGTACACATTATATCGTTGATCTCTTCCCTTCTTTCGCTCTCTCGTTCCCGCGGGCGTAGAGCCTCTCGGGGACAGGTGGCAGACCGCCAAGAGCCGAAAGCGGACTCTCTTAGGGAGAAACACAGTATAGACTAAGCGGACAGACAAGGATGCTGAGAATAGGAGGGATATAGATCGATGCGTGTGTGTAGAAGGATGAGAACGTGAGACGAGGATGAAAAGATTCGACGGGGGCATGGGAACCTGACTTCGGGGGCAGAGGCAGCATCCCTACGAAGTTTAACGAGAGAGAAAAATCTCTTCCATCCCTTCCGTACCCCCGGAATCCCCCACTCCTGTCTCTTAGTCTCTTTCTCCCCTCTTCTTTATATTTTAAGTAGAAGCTAAACGCGCGTGTTCTGCCCCCGAAGTTGAACGGAGAGGAAAGTAAATGAGAAATAGGGAGGGGGGAGGGGTTCCTATAGTAGAGCTATGGAACACAGCATTAAAAACGAAGGGAGCCGAGACTGCAGCGTGTGTTGCACTTGAACACACATCAGTGGGTTAGAGAACCGACGGACATCGGATTTTTTTTTTTTTCTTTTTTTTTTTTTTTTTCGGAGCAAAAAAAAAAAACCAAGAAAAAATCCTGAAGACTCATCAGGCCGTGTGATACGTCTGGCAAACACAATTTTAAAGCTGCCGCTTCTTCACTTGTGGTCTATGAGATCTCGTGTTTCTACAAACGAATGGGAGGGGATCGTCTTTCATGTGTTTTGTTATTTTTATTCTATGCATTAGCTAAGGGGCCAATGTTTTACGAGAATTTTGCTTATTTTTTTTTTTACATTTTTTTCCAAGATTGATTATTACAGTGAGAAAAAAATGATTCAACGATCTCCTATAGGTTTATATAGGTTTTGAGAAAAAAAATAAAAATATCGAACATTTAACATGATTTCCGAATCGCCAGGTAAAGCCCCTTAAGCTCATTGAAAATATTTCCTATAATAAAGAGCATTTTTTTTTCTCGCCTTCAATGAAGCGAAACATTTATTAAAGCAAAAAATGTTATTTAAAAAATTTGTTTACCTTCAATTTTACCGAAGTTTCTCACGAACGATTTCCGGCAGAAATTCTATCGATATCTCACTGACGCGCGTTTATTTTTTAAAAGATTAATCGTAATATTCTTAATAAAAAAAAAAAAAACCTCATCGTTCACCAGGAAAGATCCGAAGCGCGTGTATTTCAGAGATGAAAACGAAACAGAGCCGCGATCTCGCGTCCGAGAGAAACGTCGGCGATGAGTAAGAGAGGACAGAGAGCGAAGAGTCGAGGCGATAAAGCACGTCGGATAATTAATTTTATAGCTACTCAATTTCCGAGGGATTTCGCTACCGGTGAGGAGGGGCTCCCGAGAGAGCCTTCCACCCCCTCTCTCCCGTGAGAGTGAGGGGGAGGGATTCCCATTTTCGTTAGTCGCGCCAGCGGCAAAAAAAGACTATCGAGAGTCGAAGAGCAACGGGGAATAAGAAGGATACGAAAGAACTCCCCTGGCGCGAGATTCACCGGCTCCGCGGGTAGTCTCGAAAGATTCCGTGAGAGACAAAAAGATGCTCTCTATTCTTCGTGACGATGAAAGCATACATATATATATAGATATAGAATTCATATGTACCGCATGATTCATAATAAACACCGAATCTATTTTTTTCCTTCAATTAAAACAAAAGAAGCCAACATTTTATTACGAAATCTAAAATTAGAAATTTTCAAATAATAATAATAATAGTTTCAGTTAAATAATTTAAAAATCCAATCGTAGTTTTCGTAGTTAAATTTGTTTTTTTTTTTTTTAAATTGAAGAAAACTGAAGAAAAAATAAAGATTCGATATTTATTATGAATCGTATACTGTATATATATATATATCTACACATATAAATTGAGAGCTGAGAAACAGAAAGACTTATTTCTAACAGTTTAACGCGCGAAACGACAAGGGATACGTCGTTTTGTGTTCTCGAGAGTCGATATATGCTATAAAGAGGGACGATACTACTACGATGAGTTTGTCTCGGGAGGGACGGCGAGGGGATACGCGAGCGGCGGAGAGTATAGCTGGAAAAAGGAAAAAGAAGAAGATGATGAAGAAGAAGAAGAAGAAGAAGAAGAAGAAGAAGAAGAAAAAGAGTAGGAATATTCAGTTCGTGATGAGGGCCCCGCCACAGATTTACGAGCGGCACCCGGAGGCAACTCGAGCGAAATTATTTACTCTTATTTTTTTACTATATATCCCTCTCGCGGCGAGGAGAGATTCTCCTTACAGAATAAAAAGGAGCGCATCGTCGTTGGCCCCCACGGGCCCCATTTCCGCGCAACCATCACTTCGGCCACTTCGGTCGAAGCCTTTTTCGACGTTGTTGGTGTGTTTATTAAAAAAAAAAATTGGTTTTTTTTTGTATCGATACTTTTACAAACACGTCTATTGCAGCACTTGTGAAAAGTGCCACGCGACGCGAGCATATTCTCTCTCTCTCTCTCTCGGCGCCAAGACCGACAAATTAAAATTCTTTTGATCGGAGATCAAAGGGGAAAGGCGCGGCTGTGACTATAATTTTGGGACCGCGAGGAGAGTGGTAGAAAACAAAAAATCGGTATTAGCCGACGCGTAATATTCTAATGACCCTTACAATTTTTTATCTTAAAAAAAATTACTTTTATATTGTCTCCCAAACAAGAATTTAAAAAAAGTCAGTCCAAAAAAAAGTCCTAACTAAAATAAAAAATTGTATTATATAAATATTTATTATTTTTCCGGATTATAATAATTATTATTATTATATTTTTTATTCAAATTATTCGAAATTTCGAATAATTACGCGACTTGGAAAAAAATATATATAACAAAATAAATTTATTTAATTTTCTGAAACGGCTTAACTTCAATCGCCATAAAAATGTCTGGTCTATAGAATTATGATCTTTGACTGACTATTGAATCTCTCGAAATTTTTCTCTTTCATACTTACTTTCCGTCGTCTTCCTTCTATACGTATATATATATATATATATATACATGTGCTGTGTGTACGTCGTAGAAACGACGCGAATAGAGTTCCCCATTCATGAAGGGGAGTTCTTTTCTGCGCGTTCGGATGAACGAACGGACGGACGGTTACATAACTCTGGCAGTCGGCATTGTGTTCTTCGGCTCTCTTACTCTTGGCGCTTATAACAGAGCGTCACTCGCACGACGAGTCCTGTCTTAGAAGTGGGCAAAGAGGGGGGGGGGGGGGGGGAGACTTAGAAATTTCGTACATAGTACATAGTAAATGGGATATCATGTTCAGTCTCTAAGCCTTAAGAACTTTTGTTTGGCGTGGGAGGCTGGCGAGAGCGTTGCACTGGCCGTTGCTGTGTGCCAACCGAATTCAGCGGGTTCTCTCTTCGGGCACCTGATCCATTCTAACGCTCGAAATTCTCATTCTCTCTGTCACCCTTATATCATTATATGAAAAAAAAAAAAAAAAAAAATTAAATTCACTAATTTGTCAGAAACCGATGTTTTTTCTCGAAATAATATGCAATTTCCGAGTTTTTTTGAAAAATCTTGCATTCTTGTATCCCTTTATGCCGGAAGGCATCACATCTTCCGAGGGTACGAGATAGTAATATAGAGTCGGGTGGGGAGGTGCGCGGGGCAAGCGCGTACCTGCATGATGATGGGTGCGGTAGCGTGTCGAGACGATCGGGAGCGACCATTGGCCGTTTCTCGATTAAAATTAGATCTAAGCCAATGTTTTTGGGACGGTGAGAGGTCCCCGGCATTCTCTCGATGGAGGCCCCTTCACGATCTATATATATATGTATATGTAGTACAAACTACAGAGTAACTCACTATCGGAGACCGCGAGCGGCAGCAGTAGCGACCAGCGGGCGAAGGGGGGAGATATACTTTCTTGGCTGCTTTTGCCCGGTGTGTTGCACGGCCGCAAATGGGATAAAAAACATTGGTGGAGAGTGGAGATGAAAAAAAAAAAAAAAAAAAAAAAAAAAAAAAATGACGAGCCTCGCTACCGTGGTGCCGGGCGCGTGATCAGGTGAGCCCCACTACGCTATATAACAACGCGAATGGACGGAACAGCTTCTGATGCTCGTGTAGATCCACCACGTGATCGCTTACAACCCTATATGCTGCACTTGATTGTTTCCCTCGAAAACTTCCACTCCCCCCTGACTACCTTCTTCGTCCTCTGATGCGCTCTGATAGAAATTAGAGAGTCCGGAATCTTTGGGAACGAAATGTCTTGAATCTTAGTGGAGAGTAAAAATTGTTATTTACCGCGGTAACAAGAAATCGAGGGATGTCTTTATTATTATTTTTTAATACGAAACTTCTGAAAGTTAATATCTATACCGATATATCGGTAAATAAATCGGCAATAAAAGATTCTCACCAACAAACTGCACGAGGATCGATGAGTTTTCGATTGCGAAAAAAAAGAATCTAGATCGTGATCGGTTCCTGAGAGAAATCGGAATGGCATCGGTTCCTACGATGTTTCGAGGTGAGAAATGTTCAGTGCCGATTATTTATTGATACATCGGCATCGATATCGCATCCTTATTTTTTTTATAGCACAAATTTTGTTATAAAATTTCCCGGAACCAATAGCCATACCGATATATCGGTAAATAAATCGGCAATAAAAATGTCTCACCACCAAATTTCACTACAATCAATGCATTTTCGATTGCATTGAAAAAAAAAAGCCTATAAATCGAGAAAACTGCGAGTGAAATAAACCGATCGTGCGGTTACCTTGAGAGATCGGGGGACTTGGTTTCTTCGTATGAGAACCAAAGGTATACGAGCCCCGGGAATATACGAAGACTCTAAGAGTATAAAGAGACAGAGATGCCGCTGTTACGATGATAATGATGATGATGATGAAGACGAAGTATAAGGCGGAAGACCGGGAGCGAACGATGAGAAGAGAGAAGATATCCAACGCTCGCTCTCTCGTGTATATGATTTCCGAGAGCGCGGCGTGGTGATGATCGGTATATAGCAAAGAAGAAAACAGAAGAACGAGAGCGATACAGCGAGAGGAGCAGAGAGCAGGGAATGGGGCGGAGGAGGGGGGCGGAGGTAGCCGCGGCAAAGCCGCAGAGAGAGTACCCCAGGGATGAGGTCCGAGGGGCAAGAGGAGCACAGGATGCTGTGCCGTCACGGTACACTAGCCTCCGGACTTGAATCTCAGCCCTCCGGCACACCAAGACGTCTTCGTCATTCACTCATCTCTCGGCTCTCTTCTCTCGTCCTAAAAACGCCTCATATAATATTTTTCCTCTATACACAAAGTCGTCTGTAATCGTTCATTAATGTACTCGGGCTATCCTCGTAGCGATGCGGAATAGCCGTAAAAAAAAAAAAATAAAAAAAAAAAATAAAGGAATTCCTAGCGTCCGTCTCTGGTTAAACTTCCTGATTACGCTGTAACGGCAAAAAGGCTCGAAGGATTAAGAAAACGAGGGGAGAAAAAACAAAACATAAATAAACAAATTGAAGAGTTTGCGGGTGAAAAAAAAGGGTAAAGCCGTACCGTAAACGAGGGTAAAAATCGGCTTCCGCAACCCTTCCGCTACCTGCTGCAGCGCGCAGAGTCTTTCTAGGGGTTTCTTTTGCGCGGGGAGAGCGAGAAAATCGTCAGGGGAGTCCCACAGGTCGAAAGAGACGAGAGACGAATGCGAAGAACCGAGAAGAGGTCTCTCTTCACCCCTCGGATTATTACACGAACTTTGTCGTTGGAAAGTGGTCGAGCGATGAATGGAGGACCGTCGACGATGTTTTACAACATTGTCTCTCTTCTTTTTTTCTTTTCTCTGTCGCTCGCGATCTTTTGGCCCATTCGAAATATTCTTCGTGGCTTTTCTAGCGTTTCGAGACTTTCGACATTTTTCTACCCGATTACCGCAACTACCGTAAAGGGTTAAACGCGGTCCGGGCGCATACATTTTTTTCTTTGGTACTATAAAATTCACGGGCTTTGCGAGATTTATCGAGGCTTATTTTTTTTATTTTTTGAGAGAAAAGACGAGGAAAAGTGTGCGAAGAGGAAGAAGAAGAAAGCAGTGTCCTGTTATAGTTTACTACAGGAAATAACTTACTGCCTTTCCAACCCTTTGACTCGCTGAACGCGCTTTTTCTCCCTTCTTTCCCTCTTTAAACCTCTAACGCTGAAGACTTTTTTTTTTTTACAATTTTTATTTCACCTCGCGAACACTTCGAGCAGTCACTCTATCGCGGTACGAGGAACGGCAGTTTTTTTTTGCTTAAGAGACAAATCGCGTTGCCCTCTTGAAGGGTTTAACGACGACGCGGACGTTTTCACTCAATTGTTATTTTTCTTATCGTTAAAAAAAAACCTTATAAATGATTCTAAGCAATCAATTGTCCGGAAGGGTCTCTTAATCATGTAAAAAAAATTGCAGATACAAATATAACAACGTGTGGAAAAAAATCAAATTTAAAAAAATGTTCCATTCGAAACGAAATTAAACTTTTTCTACAGTCTGTATTACACGATCCAGAATTTTTTTTAGATGATCAAAACACTATTACCGATAAACAAATACATGATATTGGCAATACGATAAAAAAAAAAAAAAATCAAACAAAGTCTTTTGCCGGAATTCGGCGATTAACTCCGAATTCTCTTAATAAGATGATATAGGTAAGTGATAAGGTGATAATAATAAAGCGAAGGATATCGACATTTTTATCGCTGCTCATAGAAATTCAAACTAACTAATTGTTACTAATAACTATCAATTTATTAATAGAATTTATAATAATCCAATAATAATTATTTTAATTATCGATAACCAATAATTCAATAATAATAATAATTTAATTTTTTATTCGTTATTATTATTATTAAATTAATAATAATTAATTCATGAAATAACTCAGTTTTTAAAGACCAATAATTTCATACTAAATATTTCTTATCAAGCGATCTTATCAACATTTTTATTATCAAGCAAAATTTGTTATCCTTGGAAGAAATTTGACTAACGATAAAAAAAATCCGTGACTCACCTGGGGGCACATCTTGCACTGGTACTTTCTCGGTGGATGAGAATGAGGTCCTCCTAGATGAGGATTGAGATGCGAAGGGTGAGAAGGTTTGACGGTCAGGGGTTGCGGCACGACGAGTAAACTCGCTGGTGGACTTCCGCTGCTGCTACCGCCGCCCGTTCCTCGATACTGTTCGTCTCCTAAAATAATAATAATGATAATAATAATAATAATAATAACAACAATAGCCTTCGGAAAAAAATTACCATTAATCGATCGAATTGATCGGCGTCAAGACTGATTAACCAAAATGTCGGCACTATAAATATCCGCGACTGCGGACCGCGGACCGCCCGCTTGCGCCGTAATAACGAGAGACTGAAACGTTTTATTAATCGAAACGACGAGGTATTTCGATAAGTGTGCGTGTATGCGCGCGCGTGTGAGTTTGAGTGTAAAAAAAACGAGTGGCGAAGTATAATGAGATCGATGCGTGATTTTCCCGGTTGCCTTCGCCGCGACGCGGAATGCTCAACTCTAACGCAGAAGGCGTGTTCGTCCTTGCAACCTGCCGTTCAAGATCCTTGCCCTTTGCACACGCGTTTGTTGCGCTAGTTGGCGATTTTCTTCGTTTTTTTTTTTTTTTTTTTTTTTTCATTGCGTCACACTTGCAATGTATCTCGACAGGTCCAACGTGTCGTTTCTTGACGAGAGACTGACGAGATCGCGAGAAACGCCAATCTTCACGCCAATTCTCTCTTTCGCGAGAACATATCCGTTTTCAATTGCTACGCGAAACCAATAATTATCATTTTCACATGTGTCAACTTCGGTCAATCGATTTTGCCTGTAATAATAACTCGAGCGAAGAGTAGGAGAATCGTCGAGTTCAGCACCGACGTTAATATATAAACGTAATAACGATTATTTTAGTAATATGTTTTTCTTGGTTATCTCAGTATTACAATTGGCAGACCGTTGGCGATAAATCAGAAATTTTGTAGATATTTGTAAACGAAAAAATGATGATTTGCCATCTTTTTACAAAGAAACCATAGAATCTTTACTGTTATCCAATAACTTTGTTCTCATTGAACTCAACATGAAATTTCTGTCACAAGGGTTGAAAATCGTCGTTTAATTCGTGTACTTTTTTTTTTTTTTTCATGTACGTTAGACAAAAATTAATAATGAAAATTAGATTGGCAGGTCGCATTCTTACTCGCATGATGTTTTTTAGTAAAAAGTGAAATATCGGAAATGTGACCGAATAAGCGAATACTTATTATCGTATATAGCATCAGTTCATTTGTAAAGACATTTTTGGCCCGATATGTAAAAATATTAAGACTTATTATACTCGGAAGCGTCGAAATTTCCGTGTTATTAAAAAAAAGAAATGCCTAAAATTTTGATGACTGGAAGGATTTAATAAAAAATAAAGTAAACGACTAATAAGAATAAGAGTAAGAATAAGAATAAGTATTTCCAGACTTGCTAAATTTCAGAACAACACGGTCCGAAAACAGTCCGAGACTGCCCGCAGTGGTCCGAATCGGTCCGAAAACGTTTTCACCGAAATTTCGAAAAGATTGTTTTACAAAAACAAAGGAAATCAAAGTAAAAGAAATAAATACTAAATGCATTTTACTGCAAAACGAATACAGCTCGTGGGAATCAGAGTTTAGTTGGAATGTCTTGAACAGCGCGGAGTGCAATGCCTGAAAGTAAAAAAAAAGGGCAAAAAAACGGGAGGATAAAAAAGGCATTTTAGTATTAGTTCGAGGCGATTGAACGCATCGAAGCGTTGTTAATAAATGTGTGAGACCGTGCAGAGTGCAATGCTTGACGGTGCACTGTTCTCTTGGACTATTCACTTCTCAGTTCGTACTACGCGTATTCGCGTTCGTAATTATTATTAATACGTGTTTTCTTGGACTTTGCATACATTCGAGGCCTCTGATGTGCTAAAGTATCCGACTCTCGCTTATGAGGAAAGAAGAGAAGCGAAGAGATGATAGATTCAGTGGGCAGTGTTCTCGAGAGCTCGACATCGGGTCTCTCCCTCTCGAGGCTAAGCGGGCATTATGTATACCGTCTACTCTACTATATACTTCTTAACTCTGTCACGGAATTTCATACACAGCTATACCGGCAAAACAGCCTCTCTCTTCGTTCCTCTCGATCCAATCCGCTCTACGGAAAGAGCGAGAGAATTAATAACCGAGTGACGTCACGTGTTTCCAACACCGTCAATTTATGTTTCCCGGCTTCGAATTATTTCTCTATTTATTATTCATCAAATTTTTTCAATCACCCGAAAAAATAATAGTTAATTTAATGTGTTCGGAAAAAAAAAACATTGAAAATAACAAAAAAACAGAAAAATAATTACTATTATTATTATTACGTATATTTTTTTTAAGCTGGAAATTGAATTAATTTTCCATTTATTATGATTTACTTTTATATCGGCTTTGCCCAATATTATCAATTTATTTTCGTATGAAAAAAACAAAACGCAAATGCCCTTTAACTCCAATATGCAGGACAGCGTCCGGCTGATAAACTTGTTGGCGCCCTCTCCGATGAACGTGGGAACTCGCCAATTATTTTCATTGTTGGAACGCAAGTGCGGTTGACACATAAGTAGA
Organism: Cryptus armator; assembly: GCA_963971235.1. Taxonomy (NCBI): domain Eukaryota; kingdom Metazoa; phylum Arthropoda; class Insecta; order Hymenoptera; family Ichneumonidae; genus Cryptus; species Cryptus armator. The sequence continues at coordinate 23,817,907 of OZ020236.1, read as the reverse complement.
ATTATCGAATTGCGCGGTCATTTTTTTTTTTTAACAACTGCGTCATTTGTCAGCTTAATGCAAGTTTCATTACTCTTTTCAACGAAATTTTTTTTTTTATTTAAATTATTTTACCTGCGAGCGAAAAATTACAAAAATTTCCGAAACAAAAGTCTATCACTCGCTCTTCGAATTCGTCTTTAAATTCTTTTTTTTAACCAGGAAGTCGAGTTAAGAAGGGGCAATTATTAAAATTAAAAAAAATTAATTAAAACAACAAAAATTGTCTACAAATTCCGTTCTCCGTTCGAACTACTAGACGCCGCGGTTATTAAAACATTGTGTCTCGAGAGCTCGACCACGAAATCCGGCATCGAAGATATATATCCGATTACAGAAGCGACGAAAGAAAAACCGAGTTGAATGAGAAGGAGACGAGAACCGTTTTGCACCGATTGCGTCATGTTTACGTCGCGCCGATGTCATCCCCGTGTTTTTTTTTTTTTCTTATATATTCATTTTTTTTTACACCTATATCCGCCGCATTCCCAAAGATCTTCGATGCGATACGAGGAAACGCGTTTTTTTTTTTTAATTTATTTATTCATTTTCAACATCCGCTGACCTTTGACATCGCAGCAACGCTCCCCGACAACCACAACGAGGGTAGTCTTTGTATTTTAGTTACTCGAAGGTCATCCCTGTGCCCTTTGACGCCTTTGCCTCTTTACTCGATTACAAAAGGAGAGCAAAATCGTGATATCGGGATAGTCGTTGTGAATTATGCAAATAAAAACTCTATAGCGAAAATGTCAGTAGTTTCAGTCGTATCCGCGGTCGATTCATCGATTATCAGAGTATAGAGAACGACAGACCAGCGAAGCAAACGCAGAGAACGTTACATGTTATCCCTTCGATTTTATTTGTATTTTTTTGTTTATTGACGAACCCGATGGGTTAAACACTAACTGTAACTGGTAACAGTTAAAGGGCAAAAAAATTGTACGTGTGGTGTACATTGCATACATAAACATATAGTATATGTTTTTACCTAAATACCTCTATATATAAGTACATATACTATATAGTAGCGAGAGAATTATACGAGAGATTTCACGCCAATCCGACCCATTTAGACGAGACGTGTTAAAATTGATTGATATTAATATAATTTTTTTTCTTTTTTTCAAATTTATTATCAATAACGAGAATACTCGTACAGTTAAAAAAATTACTGTTTATAATAATTTGGTTTTTTTTTTTCATTAATTCAGAACAAAAACACTAATAAAAACTAAAATAAGTGGATTCGAATAAAAAAAATTCTTATCTCAATTCTCCGCGTTTATCTCGAGTCTCAAGAACTGGATGTTGAAAAAAAAAAAACGAAACTGTTATTTCAAAGTCGTCTAGACGATCGCCAGACTCCATTGACTGTTTAATCGAATTCGTACCTACATTTTGCTTATTAGAAATGCCTCTTTCCTCTTTCATCTCGCTGACTCTATGAGCTTCTCTCCCGATGCGGATACCGCGTCGCCGTGGTCCAGCATCATCCGCGGGATGCTGAGCGACGGGAGGGCGACAGGGGGAGGGGGGAGGGATAGCGCGAGCGCACGCGGACGATTTTAATTGGCAGTAAACTTTGCCGTTGACGCAAAAACATGAAATACTGCTACGAGGGACAAGAGAGAGAGTGACTCTCGGGGACCGAACGAACGAGATCTTGACGATGATGCTGCTGGCACGCCGCATCGTGAGAGATGTCCTCTCGAGAGATGGAGCTTCTCTCTTCTTTCTTCTCTTTCTCAACCCTTGCAACTTGCGCGTTCCTATCGTTTATGTGTGAATTCTCTTCTCTTCTCTTCTCTGTGTATTATACTATATATATACCTATATATATCGTTCCTCTTTCCCTCCTTCTTCCGCTGGTTTGCCAACCGCCCCCAGTGTTACCCGGGCACAACAGGTGCATGACTTTAATGCCCGCCCATCATCGTAGAACAGAACGGCGAGAGGGAGAGAAAGAGAGAACGGGAGGAATCGCAGGAGCGGTATCCTTTGAGCCGAAGACCAGGGCGAAGGACCTCATTGATCTTTATTTTATTTTTATATACGAATATATATATATATATATATATATATATATAGTTTTTTTTTTTTTTTTCATTCCAATTCTTGTGCGTCTCGTTCACAAAATCATCCCTCGATCTTATTTATTTATTTGGTTTTCTTCGAACGAAACGATTTTGAGAATTTTTTTTTTTAATTTCGATTTTCGATTCTATCGATTTTTTTCGAATTTTTTGATAATCATCCACTGTCGAATAATAGATTTTTACTGATCGAAAAATTTCGGAGCAGTTTCTTTTTTTTCTTTCGATTTATTTAATCGACTTTATTTAATTATAATTAATCCAAACTACGCATACGCATCCTCTTTCAGTCTATAGACTGAAGATATTTATCATCACATCGGTATTTGTTTGTCATATCTATGCTGTACTTTGGATGTCTGGGTCGATTAAGCGAGATATTAAAGTGAGGATGGGGCGCGGAGGTAAGACGGAGAATGAGAGAAGTCATTAAGGTTTAGAAATCACGAAATACCGTATAGAGTCGCGCACACAATTTACGCGAGAGCAAGAATAGAGCTCCTCTCGGTATACACGGCGTTTCGTGTCAAGTCGACCGACGATTCTTCATCGCGTTTTTTTTTTTTAATCACACTGATTCTTCTGACTTCAAAGAAATTTTGAAAAAAAAATAAATCGAAAATTATTTTTAAAAAATGTTTACTCCAAAATCTAAATTTTGTCTCGAATTTTTTTTCTGCGAATCGAAGTTTTCCGACTAACAAAAAAGACACGAAAATAATTGTTGATATTAATTTGTTTCGATTTTCTTGAATAAATTTTTTTAAAAATCAATAATCCTTTTTCAATTTTTTTTTTCGATTTCTTTCAATGAATTTTTTTTTTATTCTCGATGTTAATGACAAATTGGGGGAAAAAAAAATAAAGAAATAATATTAATAAAAATGCATTTTGACGCCTCTCGTGTAAATATGTCGAGTTGACGTGGAATTTCTCGTATAATTCGCTACTAGAGTGGCCCGGACGTTTCGTATACATATACGACTAGACGGAGGCCTTGGTCGCCTCTCTCGTTTCGCTGTCCTCGCTGCTGCCATTGCTTGAATTTTGGGCATCATGCGATCCGTGCATTAACGAAACAACCGAGAGAACGAGACGGAAAGATACCCTCATACAGTTAGATAAAGACGAAAAGAATAGACTTGCGCAATTCATGAATGCGCGAGGAGTTCTCTCGTCCGTTCGTATCTCTCTCGTTCCTCGCGTTCGGCGTTTATATCCGACGGCGTTGAAAGAAAATACGGGGACGAGGAGTTACGAAGAAACGAGGATAATGCCGCAGGCGAAAAAAAAAAGAAAAAAAAAGCGAAAAATTATAATTGAAATTTGTTTTTTTCGCGTTTCGATTGATGTCCCCCCCCCCCCCCCCCCCCTCCCCCTCGCCGTCGCTGTGCAGCGTCGATAAACCGAAACGAGTACATTTTTTTCGTTCAAAAATCTTTCGAGAAAAATAATAGAAAAGTTTTACGGGGTTATATAGAAGTTTAATGCGTGTTCTCGCAACATTGGCAGTGAAAAAGGCGTTTATGGAAACGCGCTTCACCTTTTACGAGCCTTCGGAGTCGCGTATAGCCTATCGATACGGCTGTGTGTAACACACGAGACGATTACTCAATCCCTTTCGAGCCTTCGAGGCGACGATAGACTCTCTCTCTGTTACACGACTATTTCTCCGAATGGCAAAAGCGTAGGTCACTGTCGATCTCGAGAGTTCGTTGCACGTTCATAGACATCACTCTCTCTGTTTTTTTTTTTTTTCGTTAGTATTTCAGCGTTGAAAAATAAGGAAGTTTGAAATAGGATTCGCCAATCTTGAATGGTCTTTATGAGCGATATTTTCATTATTGTTATTACGATATAAAAAAAAAAAGATAAGACTGTAAAAATGGGCAAAAAAATGTAATCTATATATCAGTAGTTACATTTTTTTCTTCTTATAATCACTCATAGAAAAATTACGTTATTAAATAACTTCAGTAACTAAGCCATTTTTCAACGTTAACATAAAGAACGTTTATAATAAGAACTATGTATTTGAAATGAGGGCATAAGTGGCTATTAAAAAATATGTACACAAACGATAATCGAAATATTGATTACGAAAGTAATTAAAGATTAGCAAACGCGGCTTGAATCTATAGATCGAAAAAAAAAAGACTGCAAAACATATTTTTATCGATCGCCATTCTTTTTTTTCTTCTTTACAACTCGTTCGGGTGATATATTCACGTTCACACGTCGTTTTCGTTTTTTTTGTATTCTGTTCTCTCCATCTCGCCTAATCGTCGATCTTACGTCACGGATGCAAAAATCACAACCGGTTCTCGTATGCGGGACCGACGAGACTCAAATGTGTTCGAGATGCTCTCTCGCGTGTGTGTTTACATTATTCTTGACTCCGTGGCTACTGGACTTCCCTTACCCTCCATGTATTCTCCACTTTATCTATCTGTCTCGCTTCTCCGCCACGCGAACGAAGGTTCCCCGTGTGCGTGACGATTCCATCGAGTTTGTCGAGCGGTAGAGAAAATAAAAGAAAAAAAAAAAAAAAAAATACTATAAAAGGATTACGACGCGGCGAAAACGTTTCCTGATCCTTCTCGTAGTTATCTCTACATCTTTTACTGCAGCCTGAATAACCGGTGTTTGGCGCCCATTCGAAATCAGGATTGCAAGGTCGCGCGCCGTTGCGCAAGACTTTCAAATTTTTTTCTTTTTTTGTTTTTTTGATTTCGTATATAGGTATGTTTTTTTTATAATAATTCTTTTTTTTTTTACAAACCTTTTTGCAACTGCCCGTGATCCGCGTTCATTTTTGCCTGCAACAGAAAATGCTGGGATTCAAAAAAGTAGAACGTCATCTCGTCGATCGACGTTCGCGTCTCGTTTTTTCGACGAATTTAAAGAATTGATAAACTCACCTCGTAGCCCTGCTTCGTGCCTCTCGCCGTGCCCCAGTAATCCGCATCTTTCTCGTGGGGATTGCATTGCTGCGAGTGAATGAAAAAAAAAAAAAAAAAAAAAAAAATTATCAGTCAATTTCGTGTACTCGATAAGCATCAGTTTTATGCAAAAATTTAATAAAAATCAATAAATAAACATAAATCAGTGATAAATAATGCAATAAATGAGTAAATATACTAAAATGGCTATTTAAACATTTTTACATCATCTTGAAATAAATTAAAAGAATCTTTTAGCATTTTATTTGGCGGGACTTTCGAGCCGTTCGTATTTCATCGAAGAATTCGACGTGTTTTATTCGCTTATTTATAACCGCGACACTGAGTTTTCTCGGTACTCTTTCGTCGTTATCGATCCGCTATTTTCAGTAGTAACCCTTTCATTACTCTTCGAATCTCACGCAGTCGACACTAAAGTTCCCCCCTTGTATAACTGTCTGACACGCTCTTGATATCCCTTACCGGGGGGCGTCCAGTGTGAAAAAGTCAATGGCAACGACTCTTCACTGTTAATTCATTTTGCTGATTTTCTGCGTCGTTCAATTTCTCTTTATTGCGTTTCGGCTGAATTGCAACCTTCAATTATTTTCGGTACGTCGACTATGCAAATGACGATTTAATTATTCGAAACCTATTGATTTCGCTGGCAGCTTATTTTCAACGAAAACAAAAAAACAATTCTATATTTACGCCCGAATTACATTTTGTTTTCGTCGCGTCTTAAATTTTTGCCGATCGATCGTTTATATAAAAAAAAAAAATTAAATAATAAATTATTGTCAAATTAATAACTTTTTCGTAAAATTACACCGAAAAATGTAATAAACCTGTGTGAGTTTTCCAAGCGTCAAAAGATCGCGAGCCTCGAGAAAAGTAAATTTTTTCAAATTTTTTTGTGAGCTTACAACGCTCTTACAGCTTCCGCAGCCCTCTGTGTGGCCTTATAAGAGGGATGGGCGCGAGAACACCGAACGACGCTCAACATTAAAGGTATCCAACGCGGCAAAAGAGTGTGTGCATTATGTGCCGAGGGATGATGAAAGAGATGTCGAGAGAATAATTGGCGAATGTTACGCGCGGGTGGATAGGAGTCATATGTATACATATATAGGTATATGTATGTAGTCGGTACGTAACTTTAGCAGCAGCGGCACCATCAGAGTAGTCCTCGGCAGTAGTGTTTCGCGCCAAAGAATGAAGGTGAGGGCGCTGTATAGGAGAGGGCGCGAGGTAGGCGCTCCTGCTGACGAGTAGGGGGTCGCGTAGGGATGAGTTACCCGCTTGTGACGGCAAGCAGCGGGGAGGTAGAGAGGGGTGAGGGGGTTGCCGGTGGTCTAGACGCAACACAGACGGCAATGACTCGAGGCAGAGGTGGGGGTGGGGGTGGAGGGTGGCCTGACCTTGAGGATTCTTCACGTTCCCATGCAGATAAACAAGCGTCGTCTTTCTTATCGTAATGAATTCATCGTAACGCCAATATTGGATCTTTAAGTCATTGTCAACCCTTCGCATGCCTTTTTTGTTGCAACAATGACATGGATTGGATGAATTATAATCAACTTGTGTTTTTCTGAGACACTATGAAAATTATAGATCGCGCGCTCCCTATACGAATTCGGTGTATTTTTTTTTATTATTTATAATATATAGTACAGTATATAGCAGCACCCCCTTCCCTCTTTATATAGTATAGTATATTGTCTTTGCAAAAAAAATATATATATACATATATATATTTGAAACGTTTGGTTCTTTTTCCAAATCGTCAGGTATATCTTTAGGGCGATCTCTCTAAACGCCGTTTGACCGGGGAAAGGGTTAAATTATCGGTGAACCGATTTATCGTTATCGTCGAACGAGATTTTTCACAATGAATACTACTCGTCGATCGATGTTAAAGGGGCAAGAAAAATTTCGGAGGTCAACAAAGGACGTGCGAGAGGTCAGTGCTTTCCTCGACGCATTCCGAAAAGAGCCCGCGTGACATCCCTCCCGGCACAAGGGTTGATCGATCGTTTGACGAGGTTTCGCTTGATCTGTATGTATGTGAGTATGTGCCGCGGCTGTGCCGGACAGAAACTCACTATCCGGAGAAACGATAGAATGGAACGAAACGAGAGGCGGTGAGGGTCTCAAGAGTGACCGCACACCGTCTCACTTCGGGCGGGTAGAATTCTCTCGATGTGACCCTTGAGATACGAGATCCTGTGCGGAGGTCGTTCAGCTTGCCATACATTAGAGAGGGAAAAAACGAGAAGAAGCTTCGGCTCGAGATCTCTCTCCTACGACGAGAAGGGGTCCTGAGAAGGGAAACGAGGTCATCCCTTAATATCTTTTTTTTCTTTTTTTCTTTTTTTTTTTTTCTTCTCACTCGTATACATTCCCGGTCAGAACTGTTTGAGAAGGGATCCTTGTATACACACGAACTCCATTCGTATCTCCGAGCTTTTTACTCAGTGACCCACAGCGGTCATTGAAGAGAGAAATCGATGAAATAAAATGCTCATTGCGTTATTCCATTCTGAATTTGCGGTACCGTCAACTACTGAATTCGAATCGTTTACGCACTTTTGTTTTTCATGTTTTCGTTTGGAGCCGTGTGATTATTTATACTTAATCGTCGATGTATCCAAATCGCGATGTTTGCCTATTATTTTTTTACATTCAAATCAAATATACGCGTAAAATATATTTTAAAAATATCAAATTTGGTGTTTGTATATAATTAATATATTATAAATATAAATTGTTCCGCGTTTCGTGACATATATTTTTAGTGGTATATTCTAAAATATTTACAAAATGTACAGCTTTAAATTAATTTCCACTCCTACGAAATACGATTCGTATGGTCTTTAAAATATTTCAATTTAATTAATTGATACACATTAAAATACTCACAAAATACAGCATTTCTTGTCGTAATATATGAAGATATATTCTCAATTGTACGTTATACATTATTTTTGTTAGGGGGGAGAGACGCTGCGTAGAACGCGATCGTCCGGCAGTGCGGCAGGTCGTACTTCGCGTTACGTTATAAAAAAATTCACTAATTTATCTGTTAATCCGTAATTATCGAAAAAATAAAACTGATTCATAAAAATCGTCGAAAAATACGCGATGGTAAACCATAAGGGCGACATGAAGGGAGGAAAAGTTTCTCCCTCATCTCGCCCCTGCGCTACAGGTGGCATCCGTTCGGCCATAGTAGACGACTGCGAGACGAGAGAGCAGACGGTGCGGCTTTTTCTCTATTCCGGATGACGCTTATTGTGAGAAGAGTTTTTTTTCATCCCACACGCATCGGCCTCTCGTCTCCGCGAGGAAGTAACGCATTTACTTCTTAGGCTCCGTTCGAGGGGGTGGGATAACGTATAAGTGGAGCATAGGGTGCCATCGGACAGCGCAACGAGCTCATCCCGAATAGAGAAAACACATTGGCTTCTTCCACCTATAAGGGCGTTAAGATTTTCTTTCCAAAAATTCAAGAGGAAGAAACACAAAAAAAAAAAATGGGGCTCGACGAAGCCTTCCGGCGAGGCCCGGAAATCGCACCCCTATGCATTACATTCACCCCAACGCGCCCTCGAGACATTTTCCCGTAATTCCGAAAAATCTACTTACACATATATTACGAAATAAAAAAATTTCGTAATTTCAGTATTCAAATTCAAAAAACAAAATCGGAAGTCCTTCAAAGCAAAGATACACTTTTAAATCCATTTATGCGGTTTTTCTTCAATTTTTATATAAATTATCTTCGCCCCAATCGCCGGAAAAATAATACTCTAAAATCGCGATACTCTAAAAAAAAAAAAAAAAAAAAAAAACAAAAGAATCGTTATCTCGATACACGAGATGCCTCCTACCTATAGTCCATTTCGTCACGAAATCCACAGTCTCTCCGGCGTAGAATATACGTGGGAAGGTGAAAAAAACGGAAAAAAATACATGTATCTATATATAAAGGAAATAGGAAAACGCTAGTCTAGGTCTCTCGTTGCGAGAGTTTCCACTCGCCTGGGCGATACACCATCCCGATACCGTAACTACGGGTAGTACGGGGTATAGAGAAATCGAGATAAAAAGGAATCACGGAACGGGAAGAATGAGAAATAGGAGTGGAGGGTGAAAAGAGAAAGATGGAAAAAAAAAGAAATTAGCGAGTTCCCTTTGGAGTTGATGGGTAGGATGAGGTTGAAGGGGATAGGAGAGGGATGAGATTCGTCAGTACCGGGAAATCGAGGACGGTACGCTTCTTTGCGATCTCGTGTATGTGTAGCCGTAGCGCTCCACCTCCGTCCCCTCCTCCTTGTTGGATTCTGTCGAAGGGGTTGAAGCCGGATAGGTGCGGACGACTGGGGCATACGTAGTAAAGATGCGAAGGTGTGTTTCCATCTCACGAAGGCGTATTAGTATCGATATATATACATCGGTATCGGTGGGTATGTGTTCACTGGTCCGAGATCCACTCCCGTTCGCGGTGCTCTCCCTCTCGTTCTGTGTCCATGTGAGGAGTTCTCGGGCATCGAAACGGGTATAGAGAAGAGGGTGGGGTAGAGATAGGGGGGGGGGGGGGGGGTGGTCTCTGTACGTAGGAAAGAGGTAACGGTGTATAGAGTCCCGATAGCAAAAGAACGGCGTCGACGGTGGTTCGAGCGTATCACAGATAGACAGAGTGAAGCGGAGAACCCGTGGAGTCGCGCGGAGGAGGAGGGCATACAGAATAAAAAGCAAGCAAAGAAGGAGAAAGCAGGCGAAAAGGGTGGATGCGAGGGAGAGTTGGTTAAAGAAATAAAAAAAAAAAAAAGAAAAATGAAAAGAAAAAAAAAGGAAAACAAAGAAAAAAAAGATAAACGAAAGTAGGAGGCGGAGAGATCGAAAAAGAAGAGAAAGAAGGAATCTCCATCCCGCCGTCTCTCTCAATGCCTCCCAAACGACGAGATAGAAAAAGCGCAAGATATAACACGGCTCCTGCGTCTAAAGAACTACGATAGAGAGGGAGAGCGAGAGAGGGCCACCGACTCTCAGGAGCGAGATAGTGAGAAAGAAATAAAGAGTATGTGTGAGAGCTGCCTCTCGGCCAGAGGGTGGAAGGTGGCTACGGCGAGGTTGGCGTTGCACACGGTGGGCGGCGGGAGGTGGTGGTAGCTTGGGAGAAAAAAGGCGTAAAAAATGCAGGAACGGAGAGAACGGTGCGGGGTAAAAAAAAAAGGAAAAAAATAGAAAAAAAGGAAGTAAAAAAAAAAATCGGGCAGCCTAGCAGGAAAGGAAGAGAAGAGGTGGAGGATGTAGGAGGAGAGGAACCACCGTCTCCTCCTCACTTCCCGAGTACACCCCCGTGCACATGCGTGACCGTCCGCGTACGAGAGAGAGAGGCGGCGGCGTATTGATCAGCCAAAGAGCGCCACGACGCCGGGCGTCCTTTCTGCGAGCCTTGCTTTTTTCGGCACGGAGCCTCGACGAGGCAGCCAGGCAGCGGCGGCAGCAGCGCCCGAGACGAGAGATAGAAAAAGTCGGGAGAGCGATATAGGGGCGATGCTAGGGGGGTGGGGTGGGGTGGGACAGGGTAGGGTGGAGCGCCGATGGGTTTTTCCTCCCGTTTTCACCCCCGTGTTATACCCTTTGCCCTCTGCCCGTGGACTCTCGGCTCGAGGAACGCGAACGCGGCGCGAAGAGGGTGGCTGCTTGCGGGTTACCGCGACCTAACCCAATGGACGCCATGACGTCACGCGAGGGGGACAGCGACGAGAAAATATTCCGTCGTTGGTGACTCGGTGTTGTAAGTCTTCGGGATGAATCCCGAAGAGATACTCCCCCCTTCCCCCTCGTCGCCGGCCTCCCTCGCCTCTCATCCCCCCGGCGAGGGGCAGTTGCCCGACTTGAGGGCAGCGGCAACTTTACAGCGGGAAGGACACGCGGTCAATCCTCGAGGTGTACGATTCTTGGTGACCATAAAAAACTTTGTGTACAAGTTTTTTCAACGATTCGAGATTCTTGGAATGCTCCACTTTGTTTTGAACGTCTAGTAGATTGTTGTTTTAGCGAGAATTTTTTATTTTCTATTTTTGGAAGGGTTTGTTTTTACATTCGTCTTTGTGAAAACATAACTTCAACGGGGACGAAGATTTCATGGCTTGTTGGGAGTAAAATCGATACGTCAGGGTGTCGATATCGTTAATCGGATAATAATTAGCAACTCCGAAAGTTAACGGGGTTGTTGTTATCTGAAAAGTCTTTGCAGGGCATCCATTTTTTATTGGGATTTCCGTGGCAATATTAGAAAAGAAATTCGAAGGGGTGGATGATATTAGATATATAGAGCACGAGGGTGGGAGACCACGGGATACCCACGACGTCGATCGATAGGGGAGGTCCTCGTACATGTACGAACGTGGACCAGAGGGAGGAAAGGATAGAACGAGAAAGAATGAAGAAAAAAAAAAAAATTGTCGTAGCGAGATGCGCGCGAGTGAGAACCACATGGAAAAAAAAAAAAAAAACACCACACCGATCTGCTTAAAATTTTACTCCGGACGAACTAACGAGTCGAATCTCCCATGTCGTGTCAACATAGAGAAGAAGAAATGAAGTAACGAGAGATAATGGGAGATGCCCGCGTCTCGTTTAGCTCGGAGCCTCGGCGGCAAAACGCCCCCCGCGCGCGAGAATGATCTCTTCCCGACACGTACCCCCGTAAGACGAGAAGTCAAAATCTTCGATTCTCGCATGTAGGTCCAAATATTTCGTAAACTTCGTTTTTGACAAATTAACAACAGCTGGCCGAACGGCCCTGCGGGACGTTGTACTTCGAAGGGTTAGAGAACCCGAGAGACCCTAATTTCTTCTCGCTTGGAGAATGAAAGATTTCAAATTTTCTCTTGCAACGCGGCACAAGCGCGTTTTCTAGTGAACGATCAACGAAAAAAATGTATCACTGTTATTATCATTATTATTTAATATAATTTAAATTATTATATTATATAGAATCTAATAATTAAAAGAATAAAATTTAAAAAATAGCGAAGAATATTTAAAGTATATTATACATTATACGTATTAAATTGTATTTTGAATTAGATTTTGGAAGAAATTTCCTTGGATCTAAGGCCACAATCATAAAAAGCTCTACCTATCACTTGTGAGACACGAGACACGTGTGTTCTCACAGAGGCGAGAAACTCTGACTGATAAAGCAACGAAAGAGCAGTTTAGGATATCATTTTCTTGGGTTTGTCTCGCTATCGTTGCGTTCCTCGTTTTTTTTTTTTTTTCTTTCGTTAGTCTCTCAGTTTGAAGGGCTGCAGCATGGTGTCGACTCTTCTAAGAGGGCAGAAGGGAGAGAGGGGATTGTAGCGCATAAGCGCTCATACGGAGATGCTGGGGAGAGGCTTGAAGTAACCGAAAGCGAGAGTCAAAGACCAAACGACAGACGTACACACATGTGGCCTATTTCGTGGGACTTGTCTCTCGATTTTCTTCCTTCGCCTTCCTCCTCCAAACGTAAAACGACGTAGACGACGAATGCCTGACACATATGCGGTACGAGGGAGAACACCGAAAGTGAGGAGAGAGCATAGAAAACGTCCAGAAAGAGAGAGGGTGATAAAACTCAACAGTTGGCCCGAACCGAATCCGTGACTCTTCTATATCGCTTTCTCGGCTCTTCGCCCGCGTCTTCTTCCATGTGAAATTTTCCTATCCGCGTGATAAGAAACGAACAGATACATAAATTCATAACAAAACACGCGCATAGATAAGGGATATAATGATTTTTCGTGATAGTTTAATGAGATAGCGAAAAATCCTACCAATGTACATATATATTTGATCCGGTGATGCATGAAATGCGAAGAGACGATAGGAAGTCTTCGCGTAGTTGACCCAGACGGGTTTTTACACCTTCGGCATTTTTTTTTCGTCTTTTTTGTACCATACGCGAATGTGGCGACGTGGAGTAGACGCGGATGGGTGGTGGAAATTCCCATTTTTCCCGGGCCATAACATCGCAGAGGTGGATACGACGAGAACCCCCCCCCCCGTTCTCCCCGATGGCGGCGGAGTCTGCAGACAATTCGCAGTAAAATTTTTACAACCCCCCGCCGGCGGCGGGCCAGCTAGCTGCAACCTAGCAGAGGCAGCCGCCCGCCAGACGCGCGACGGGATAGTCCTGTTCGCGAAACCCATAAACCTATACGTCTGCCCCCCGTCTCGTACTATGCTACCTCCAATCTCGCGACAAAAGCACTCCTCAACCCACCCGACGCTTTACCCAAGGCCCACCCCCTTGGAGCCGTTACTTTAAACGAGAAAATGCATTTGAGGACTGAGGAAAGAGAGTTAGGTCGAATTTCGAGCCAACCTCTCAAACGATACCCACCACCTACCTTTTCTTCAACATTAATTTCATCCTTCGCTGGTGCACTTAATAATTAAAGAGCGAGTTCAAATATCGTTCGTGCATCTGCGTCTGGGATTTTCCGTATTTATAGGACACGAGAGGGTTGGGGGAGGTTATTTTACGATATATTTTGAGCTCGAAGTTTTCATCGGAAGCATGAAATGTTTGAATCGTAACAGACGTTGGATTTGTCACGGAGAAATCGAAATTTATCTTGGTGGGTTGGAAGGTTTAGGAAAAAAACAGAAAATAGATACTTTGTTTGAGCGCAGGAGAGATATATATATATATTAATACTTTTGTCGCGTGGTTAGTCTCGTCAACGACTAAAATATTCCATCAACTCTCGTTTTGTGTCAGATACATCAACGGGAATAAATATAATCGACGGAACAAGAAATAAAAAAAAAAAGCTTCGACAGTTGGAGTGTACAAGTCGAGAGAGTTTCAGACTGAATGTCCTCATTTTCGTGGATAGGCAACACGTGGTGACCGTGCGGGGTGTCTGTATGCGCTTGTTGTGGAGACAGTTGGAGACAGAATTCACTCGCCGTTCGGACAGTCAAGTGTTTCAAGCAGGCGGGCAGGTTGTCTGAGTTAGTGAAAAAAAAAAAAAAAAAGAAAAAAGATAGAGTTACCCTGGAGTCTACGGATTGGGTACGTATACCAGAGAGAAGAAGACCTTTTGGGTTGCCGTCAGTAACGAGAGTTCGAGTTCCGTCTCTCGACACTTCGGGAGTGGAACCACATGCTTGTTGATAACATACCGGGAGGTATATCTATCGAAAAATTTACGAGAAACCGATGGTGGTTTACGAAGAGTGGGGGAGACGAGTGGAAAATAGTTAGAAATTGCCTGGACCTTGTTGCCGCCAAATTCGGCCCAATTTCAGATCTTTAGCTACAGAACAAATGCCAAGATTGGTGAATATTTATAGGATGGCCATTAAACCTAAAAACCTAAAAAATCTCGAAACATATATTTTTTAAGGAAAGTCGATCGGTATGTCGAAATATGTTGATGCACATGTAGATCAAAGAAAGAAGGGCTCCAATTTTGAACGCTCCGAATAACTTAAGATCCCACAGTAAATTAACATTTTTTCCTATAGTATCTAATTTTTAATGGGTATCGAAATATTTAACTCTACGCCTTTGTGAACATCAAAAGTCTTAATCATTAAGACTCAACATTTTCAAGGCAATTTTCAGAAAAAGTTAGAGAATTTTTAATTTTCAATTGAGCGACCCATTATTTAACCTTTCGATGGTTTCAGGTTCAATTAATTTCTGTAAAAGTTGTCCATTCCCTTTCCGATTCATTGCGATCGACCCTATAAAAGAAGACACCAAGTATTTAGCTTTAAGGCCTATATAATCATTATACTATTCGTGATACAGCTATGGCACCTCGATGACCATGTTGCTTATACATCCCGCCGTGTCGGTTTCACTACAAATAAACTAAAAAATGTAACCTTTTCTCAGAGCAGCGCATCGCCGAAGTTACAGCTTTCAGAGATCTACCAGAATTAAGGATACGACTAAATCACACATTCCTATATATGCGGAAAAGGCACCCAGGCTTCTCATTAAAAACCACGTAAACTGGTTGTTTGTCGCGTTAACACGTTGCTACTCCATTTGCCTAATAGTAAAAACTGTGAAGCCGGTAACCAACGCGTAGGGTAAGTTCAAAGCGTACACCGATGACTGCACTGCGACTAATGCAGCCCAGAGCTGTTAATTGGGGTGAAAACGAGGGTAGATTTGCCGTGCAAGGGTTATTAGGGAGAGCATGGCACTTGGCTGAGGGAGGACTGAAAGCTATAAGGAATTAAGAGAAGGGTTGCGAGAGCGAAAACGCTGGTAGAAAAGGGATTCAGGTAACTGAGCAGCAGCAGCAGCAGCAGCAGCAGCAGCCGCAGTAGCAGTAGTAAAGCTGTAGAGTTAGAGCCTGAAGCTGGTCCAAATGAAAATATTCCATCTCCAAAGGGTTTGAAGGGTTTTTTTTTTTCATTTTTTTTTGCCGCAAGCATTTCTCTCATCTCGCTCCCTTTGCTATCCTGTATTCTACATAGTTTCTCAAACGAGGCCAACCCTTTGCCCCAGTTTTCCAGGCTTTTTCCCGTCTCGCTTCAGCATATTCCGCGCGCGCACACACACACACACAGTTTTAAGGGACGCCGGGGTGATTCGGACTGCCTGCGGGAAACGAGAAGCTGCAAACGGGGCGAGCGTGAAGGCGAGCGACGGGGAGGGATGAAAAGCAGCAGCGAAGGGTGGAAAACGAGAGACGCGGGCGGTGGCGATGGGTGGGAGGGTCTCCCGCGCTCGCGAGATAGAACGCAAAAGGGGTGGTTGGGGGTGAGTAGGTCAAACTTTACGGCCCTGGCGTCTAGACGTCGTTGCGCGCCCCGTGCAGGGCAGTAAAACCGTTTTAAGGGGCTGTTTTACCAGCGCACTCGGTAACTGCGGCGGCGTTGGTGGGCTATCCACCTCCACCTCCTTCTCCTTCCTTCATCCTCCAACAGTCGTCTCCTATGCAGCTTCAGTGAATAGAGTGATGGAGAAAGAGAGAACAAAAGCGGAGATACGAGACTCTGGGATCTCTTGCTCCGCGTGCGGAAAATTGTGTGCACTTGCAAAAAGGGTAGACGACCGATTTCGTTGTGAAATCTTAGCCGGTACCGGAAGTTTTATGCGCCCGAAACTCTCTCGCTTCCTCTCACTGTCTCGGGACTATAAATTCTTCCAATTTCTCGTCTATCGGTCGGTTTTGTTATGAAACAACGGCGCGAAAAAGCCAACGGTAGAACTGATATTACGAGAGAAGAGACAGTTGGTTGGATTGTAGTTTAGCGTATTTACCGTCGATGATGAAATTTCGGAATAACGTCGTTGAAGTCATTGAGGATAAAGGGATTTTTTTTTAGCATCATTTGTTTTTATTTTGAGGTTCTTTTGGCGGCCTAGGCTCCGAGATCTTGTATGAGGCTTTTTGAGAGCCGCTCTCAATCATCTTTCACCGCTCTCGCGCGGACTTACGAGATAGCGAGCGGAGAATCGTCGCTCGTCGTCTATCCTAAATGTGGTATCCACTCGAGAGAAGTTCACTCGCAAGAGAAGCGGCTTTTACAAGACGATAAAAATCTCTCGTCACTGCCGCAGAATCCCGAGATCGAAATGCCTTGGTAACGACGTGTTTGCTGTGCTATTATGACAAACACAAGTATCCCTACAGCGATATATCGTTTTAAGGGCCCATTGACCGCTTCTTCATGGCGCTGATATTAAAAAAACTCGAAGCTGTTGCCTGCGTGGCGATTTTTCCTTATTGAAAATCCTAAAAAAAAAAGTTCATCACCGGTTGATAATATTCTATTTGTGTAGAACTTTTTCGCTCGATTACTTAAAAATTGTTCGGGTTATACTGCGGACATTTTTTTTACCTATAATTTTTCGACGTTTTGGAACATTCCGAATACGTTAAAAATAAAAAAACATGACACGAAAACAAAACAAAATTTTACAACGTTTTGAAACATTCTGAATACGTTAAAAAAAAATGACATCAAAACAAATAGTATATTATGCTACAAGGGAGGGAGGTGCGTGTTTTTCGCCGAGTGTGAAGTTTGCTGCTCGAGCGAAGCGAGGGCTGAAATCATACGAGGTGAAAAAGTACTCTCTCCCGAGTAGAATACTATACTATTTTTATGCCTGCAACGTTAGTAGAAAAAGTACTTTTCGTCCCTAGGGAAGAGGCTGAGATACTTTTCTGCCCGCTGGTCAAGAATCAGCCTCTTTCCACCCGCGTTGCAGGCATGGAATATCGTCATTTTAGCGTAGTCGGGAAAAAACAAAATTTTTCAACGTTTTCGAACATTGTGCGAATACGTTAAAAAAAAAGCATCAAAATAATATTTTCTGTATGAAAAAGCAAAAAAAGGAGGGAAATGTTCATAATTCATGTTTCCTCTATGAGAAAGAAAAAAAAAAAACGAGGCTTCTGGAGTCCGCGACAGGTGTAGGCACCTGCCGCTGCAACACAGAACACATCGAAGGGAAAAGACATGAGAAAGAAGGGCCTGAAATTTTCGGGTCAACCACAACGAACGCAGTAGTTTTGCGGTTGAACTAAATTTTCAGGTCGATTTATGGACACCGGTCATCCGCAATAGTGCGGAAGGTTGACGCCGGCGTTGCACGTGTGAAGCGAAGGTCAGGAAGGGAACAATAAAAATTATTCCAAGACGAAGGCCGCCGCACTCCCCTCTTCCCTTTGCCTTTCTTTGACAAATCAATCTTCCAATGTACCGTCGTGTTGCGCATAGTATACAATCTATATTAATAGATATCTTGAACTATAGACAGCCTGGCAAATCGATAAAAAATTGTGGTTGGTACCCGCGAAAAAAAGCGCAACGGCGCGCAGGTATACATTCACGTAGACGCGAGAGATGATCCATATCCCTCGACGATCTCCGTCTACCTGTCCAGAATATATAAAAAAAAAAATGATGAAGGAAGTATAACCAGGAGGTCGCCCCTTGTACCGACGCATATTAGTCGATCATCATTGTTATGATATTTCGAACGAGAGATCGATTACGTCTTGTTAAACGAAGCGATAATTTGCCATCGAGTTTAACGTCCTTGTCGGTCGATCCCTGTGCTTAGTTCGAGAAAAAAAAAAAAAAAAAAAAAGAGTCCCTGAAGGTGAGAAAAACGTTTCTAGGCATTCGTGTCCTTTTCCCTGCGACCCGGTGAACGAGCGAAGAATTCCAAAGTTCAATGACTTTGCAAATATATAAAAAAAAAAAGGAAGTATCCACACAACTTTTTTTTTTTCGGCACATCTCTTATTCCTTGCGGAAGTTGAGAGCTTTGCCCTTGAAGATTTTTTTTTTTTTTTTTTTTTTTTTTTTTTTTTTCTACGAGGTTCGAAGAACGGAGATGCGTACAGATATTTTCTCGAGTATCCTCGCTGAGAGAAGATCTCTTGACGCGGTAGCGGCGGCGGTGGAGTTGAAAGGGCAATAGGGAATGCAGGAGAGTGTCGCGCGACGATATTTCGAGTGTGAAAGGGAGCGTTTTATGTATAGAAAAATTCTTGCAGTATTATGTAGAACGGCATGCAGAGAAGCTGTACGGTGTTTGAGATACTCGCTTCGACTCCGGTTCTGCTTCTCGTCGCGTAGAAAACACGTGGCCTGCTGCTGTTCCCCTTCCCCTCCCTTCTAAATGACGATGGAACCAACGCATACACTGCCTCCACTGTTTCGCGCGCTCGGCTTTCGCTCACCATAGACTCTTCGTAATAGTTACAGCTGTTTTTTTCGATTAAAGAGACTCGCTCGATTAATTCCGAGATGTGGATACATCAAGGGGTTTCAATTTGTTGTTGTTTTTTTTTTGAATATCGGTAAAGAAAAATATATACATTGCATAAAAATTGATTATTTGTAACGCTTTATTAATTCTGTTAAAAAAATTCTCTCCGGTGAAAAGTGAGTCGATTTTTTTTACTTAAACAAAAAGGAGGCTATGAATTGAGTGTTAGAAAAAAAATTAAAAACGATTGAAATGATTTATAAAAAATTACGTAATTACAAAATTTCAATTATTAAATGAGTAGATGTATCTTTTTATCATAAAATTGTTTACTATTCCATATAATATTGACCAACAAAGAAAATTAATTCCATTTTTTTAAATCCCCTTAAATAATTTTATAACATCGCAGAATTAACATCAGTAACGACTATTGCGCATTGGTAACATAAGTATATATTGAGTATGAAACGAGTCTCGTGTGACTACAATCCATGGATAAAGCATCTGGATAGGCAACTTCACACTTTCGTGACGTTCCGTCATGCGGATAATTATGATCGATGATCGACGACGAGAGTAAAAGTCAGGCATCTCAGTCAGTTTCTCTTTTTCGCGTTTTTGTATCTTAATCGCGACGAGAAGGGTATTCGTCACGTACACTAAAAAAAAAAAAATAACACCAATCTCTACGTCGGTAACTGCAGTTTCGATGGTGCAGCGTTATTTCTCTTCGGGCTGTGAAGTTCAACAAGCCGAGTAGTTCCCATATCACTGATTCAAAAATTCAAATTCGTCGTCATTAATAAAAATTAAAGAGACATCACTGGGCTCGGGGGGTGACCCTTTCTTTTTGGTCCTTCATCTCTCGGTGGGCCACAGTCTATATATGGTAAGGGTGCTGCTCTTGGCTACGGGATTGGAGAGACCTGTGACGCGGTCCACAGGACACGAAGCCAACCGAAGACTAGCGGGATCCTCCGCTGTGTTATAGCGCAAGGGTTGCCCCGTTTACTTATACGAGCAAACGGTATACCGAGGCGGACGCACACCTTTATCTTACCTGAAGAACGACAATAGCGTGAGACTATGGGCCCTTTATACTCTATTTTTTTCTCTTACGACGATCTGCATACGCACCCCACCACTAACGACAGTAGAAATAAGTAGCAGCGTCATTGCACCCCAAGACGTAAAAAACACAATTCCCTCACCCCTTCGAAGGGTTTTTTTTTTTTTTTTTTTTTTTCGAAGTGTTCTGTCTTTCGCCATTTGCTCCAAGTCATTCAGCTTCGCTATACTGAAATTCGCATTTAACGATGATGCTGCATGGCGTAAAAAAAAAATTTGCAGCGAAGGTTTTTTTTTTTTAAGCCTCTCCCTTAAACAAATATTTAGACAGTGGAAAAATGATTTTTCTATTATTATTTCTTCAGCCTGTTTTACGAAAAGTTGCCATTTTTCGTATTTTTGGATAATTATATATTAAAGAAATACATAATTTCATTGACGACATAGCCCTTAAAAAATGCTGACAGTACAACTTGTCCGTGTAAAAATTGAAGAGTTCCAATTTTTCAATTGTTTTTCACCCGAAATGAAACGGTACAGTTTTGGCCCAATGTCCAGTAGAAATAACCTCAATTGCCATAAACAGTTTTTTTTTTTCGACGCGAACGAATTTTTTCAAGAGCTCTCTAACCGGTAAAATTCCGCGGATCCAATCAGCCGATCCAATCAGCCAATCAGCCAATCATCCTCGTCAGTAATTTCGAAAAAATGTATTTTCGTAGTTTTTTTTTTATTCGGCAGAAACTCGAAAGTGTATTTTCCTGAATGCAAATATTAGTCGACTCTATCTGCGGCGAATAAGAGAATTATAGTATCGTCGCCCTTCGACACCGGGAAAAGAAGAGAAGCGATGAAATAGTTTCCGCGCCACTGAACGCGTACACGTTGCGGTATCGTTGCCCGCGTCCCAGAGCCCTACTGCGCGCGCGGTTCTTCCCTGCGAGTGTGTCAGTAGCGACAAGTACCGAAGGGTTGAAGAAGAAAAAAAAATCAGTGTTACACACCCTTCGCACGGAGACAAAGTGAGCGGTGACGACGCGGTTGCCACGAAATGCGGGAAAAGGGAGCCATAACTTTTGTCGGATCCAAATGTTTTGACACACAACCCCCGTAGACACCTCGAAGATATGTAACTGCGAAATGCCTTGTTGTCGACCTTTTTTTTTCACTCTTTCTACACCCATCGCACTATCTTCTCATTTTCTTTTTATTTTTTTGTCCCGACGATGAGTCGAGCGAAACGAAACAATGGGCGGCAGAAACGAAAAATATTCGCTGCGGGAGATCTTGTCGTTTTTTTTGTTTTTTTGTTTTTTTTTCCCGTGAATCTCTTGTGACCAAAAAATTTTGTTCGACTCTTGCAACAGCGTTTTGAATTTTTATGTAACATAAGATTGATAAAAACATTGCTACATTTCACGGTGCATCATCTTGCGTTTTACCGGGTCAGTGATAAATTAACAAAGTCATTGCGATAATAAAAAAAAAAATAAAATGAATTTTTATCAGTTGCAGTCTGATCCACGACCCACTATTAGTATCATCCATAATTCGTCATGATAATGATGCGCGAGCGGTAACAAATAAAAAAAAATAAAAAAAACCTGAAATCACTAATTTTTAGAAAATTCGATAAAGTTCTCCGCGCCGCAATTCGCGGACAGCTGTCAGGCGGTGAGAAATCCGTACGGTGGAAAATACACACAAAAAAAAAACGTTCGTTTCTGTCACGTTGGCTAATATAAAAATCGTCGATATACACACGAACGTTGGCGGAGTGACACGACTATTCTATCTCTCGCGTGAATCTCTCCCATCGCCTTTACTCATTGTTCCAGGAAGCTGCCAGATATGTACGTTATGCACACCGATCAGTTAACCCCACCAGACAAAAATTCATTAACCATTCCACCGTCGTTTCTGTATATTTCTGCAGCGTACCCCTTTTTTTTTCTGTCCGACAGCCTCGCAACTTTTTTTTTCCCTCTAAACAATGACTATGGATTTTTTTTCTTGTCCCACATCTCCGAGAAGATGTGGACGAAGAAACCGAAAAAAAAAAAAAATGTCGTTGAAATATTTGCATCGTTGCAGAAGGCGCGAAAAAAAAATTGATCGTGGAAAAGCGGAAGAAAAAAAATCGAAGGGTCGCTGAGGGGGCAACCCCTTGCGTCCAGAGGCCATTATTTTAATTTCCCAGTAGGCAAGATAGGTGGGGTGCGTCGAGCGATGATTCCGCTCGGTGGACCAGTCGGAGAGTTCCGCGTATGAAGGGTGGGGGTATGCCTAGAGGAGTTATTTTGCATAATCTTTCGAGGGTTATAGTTCTTCGGGGTTAAGAATTCTCTCACACTATGAGAGAGCTTCGCTGGTGCTAGGAAACTCCTTTGCATTTTTTTTCTCTCCTGCCGATGGATCGGCAGAGTCTTTCGCGTTAAGGGATGTTTTTAACCCATCGAGACAGAGCGAGGGACGGGAGAGAACACCCTGAAGGTACGACGCATCGATGCAAAGCATCGTTACGCAACTCGCGAGAAACAATTTATTCCAAAGAGCAGAAGAGTTAAAGGGGGATGGGAGGGGGTACATAAGCGTTTTAAGGGATTATGTTCCGGGATGCGTAAAAAAGAAAATGCCGAAAGGGGGGTTTGACCACCCGCTGGGCAAACGTCTCGTATCTAAGAGAACGACGGAGAATGAACTTTCAACCCCTCGTATAAACGACAGATTACAACCTTTTCTCGATGTTCACGGACGACGGAGAGGTTTTCTTCATCTACCGCTAAAACCGTTTCTTCTTTTTATTTTTTATTTTCGAGGCCGGTGCACCAAATTCTCGGTGGATGCTGAATTATGGTAATTAATAACGAGGCTCAATTTTTTATGGAATTTTTTTGAAAAAATACCCTACTCCCAGAGAGTTTAAAGTAAATCGAAGACAAGCGTTCAAAAATATGTTAAATATTTGACCGATTCGCGATCCCGAGTCTCGCGATTCTGATTGGCGATCCTTCGATTTTCGAATCTCAATTTCCATCGAATTCAAACAAAAATAATTTTGCAAAAATTAAAAAACTCCCGCCTGAAAGAGTAGCCAAATAACGAAAATGTATTAACTGAAAAGTGTGAAATAACAATTTAATTATTCGCATATGATAGTCGAGCGATTTCTTCGTCATGAACTTCCTCATATGGAAATCTACCGACAATCATATGCGAATAATTAAATTGTTATTTCACTCTTTTCAGTTAATATATTTTCGTTAACTGGCTACGCTTTCAGTCGGGAGTTTTTTAATTTTTGCAAAATTATTTTATTTTACGATTTTTAAAGAGATCGAGCGTCCGTTCGCTCGTTTGAGGTTAGGTATGCTTCGAAAAGATCGGGCGCCCAGCGAGCAGTCGGGAGGCGAAAAATATATCGCAGAAAATGGCGCTCAGTTTTCAATATATTCGATTAACTATTTTATAAATGGCTTTTACTTCTACCGATATTCAACTAATCGAAATTTTTTTTCGCAAACGACATTCACTGGGCGTCTTAGAATCAGTGTACCAAATTCTGTTAAGTAACTTTGCGTCGTTCACGAGAACATGCCGAACAACGAAATCGCTCATCTTCGTGAAACGCATAACTCCCGTATTTTTTCCCTGGCGGCCAGTCGGCAGTTAAGAACTAAAGACAAGGCACCAAAAATATGTAATATCTTTTAAGTACCGATTTGCGATCCTTCGATTCCACAGCCTCTAATCCTTATACAATTTTTTTTATCGCCACGAAACTTTGACAAACGTCTTTCTTACATTCTGTTGTATCGATTTCACTCCACTTAATCAAAAAAATATTGATTGCCCATCAGCTAACGACCCCATTATAAACAGGGATTCTAAACATAATAATTAATAATAAAAAAAAAATTATAAAATTGTATGATTCCATGATTTGCGACAGAACGTTTTAACTATTGCCGACTGCCTTCAAGGTGTCTCTTCAACTTCCTGTCGCGAACACTGCCTATTTAAAATGCAGTATCCCCCCCCCCCTCCCAAGCCTCGGTTAAGATCAGCAGAGAAAGAAATAAACGAAGAGGAGAGGGGGAAGAATGCTTCCGCAGCGTCCCCGCTCTCTCATTCTTCTCCACAGATAAATGCAGATTGGTCGATTGTCTTCTGACTCTCGTATAGCATACAGTATATAGCCAGTGATGGTAGATTCTCTCTTTCCTGCTCTTGTCTCGACAATAAGCCCGCACTCTCGAGATTTCTCGATCCCTCCAACAACAGAGGGACAAGAAATCGAGAGAAGGAGAGAATGAGCAAAGATCTCCTCTCCGATGGACCCCGGACGCGTGAGAATCTCACGGTATATAACCTATTTGCATACTGCGGATTATTTAAATCATTTTTTATTGTCGTACTCGCCTTGTTTTTGACGCTTGCCTGCGGCCGGGAGACAGAGAGACACCGAAGACCGACATATATATATATATATATATATATATAGATATATCTAGCGCTCTCGAGAGCACGGGGCCTTTCTGGCCCACTGGCAAAACCATAAGACCAAAGTAGTCGAGAGACGCCCGAAATTTCGAGAGTCCCTCCATTGACATTCAAATTCTCTTAACCTTTCTCTATGCTTCGCGGAGCCACGGAACGGAATCGCGACAGAGACAACGGATCAAAGTGATATACGAGTGCTCCTAATTTCCTTGTTGAAAAAACAAACGTTTCCTTTTTTGGCACCACATCTCACGAGCGATAGGACTCGAAGCGGAGCAAAAGCGCAAGTTCGGCGCATAACGCGCTCCAAACTGGTTCAAGGTAACCGTGACGAAGATTTTTCTTTTTTTTTTTTTTTTTTTTTCGCTAACGACGACGGTGCTTATAGTTCAGCGTGTACACATCTGCCTCTCGTTCTGTACATAAATTAAAGTTCACGATTCGAAATTAAAGAATGAGAGTCGGGTGATGAGAGGAAAAAAAAACAACGGGATACGCCGACCGGAACCAAAGGTTTGGGTTAGAGTTAAAAAAAAAGGGATCCAAAGGGTGAAAGTAGGCAAAAAAATAGAGTTGCGGAAAAAAAATATATGTACGGAATATTTGAATACGAAGGGTTTGAAAAAAAAATGACAATTGAGGGGAAATACGGACTCAAAGGCCGGAACGAAAAGAAAAAAAATTATAATTTTTGGAAATTAAAAAAAAATCATATTTGATTTTTTTAAGAGTCCGTTGAATATTTAATCGGACGGCTATTTAATACATTTAGTGTTAATTAAAAAAAATTCCCGTAAAAAAAAATAAAATAAAATAAATAAACGAATTTTTTTTTTTCGCATCTGCAAACGCTCACGTATTACACACACATAACATAACATATTTTATTAACTACGTTCGACAGAGTTTCGTAAATTTAGTGGTTTCGGAGCTTTCCGAACGGGTAGAAAAATCGAACGATTCGAAAGGTGTTACAGCGCCATTATCTCATAAATAATCAACGGGTACATCTCGTTGCTATTCAAATGAGCAGCGGCTCTCTGTGTTTCGTTTTTTTTTTTTTTTTTTCATTTTTTTTGCCTCTTTGCCCGGTTTTTTTTTTCCTCATCTCTCATCTACGTTCCCACCCGACGTCTCTACTGTTCTTTTTTTTCCACTCGCGTTTCCGTTTGTTTGTCCGTTCATTCTACTGTCTTTTTTTTGTCTCTCGGTCGCACTTCGCTCTCCGTACTATGCAAAGCGGAGAGAGGCTGCCGCGTCGCAACCCTTTCGCGCCCTGTGTCCCTTTTTTTTTTTTTTACTATTTCTCGCTGTAGGTACGCGTCACCCATAGAGGAGAACTGTCCCCGCTTACCGCTCCCTGATACTCTAATCCCGTAAGGGCCTAAGCTGAAATTATGCAGGTTCCGCACGACGACGAAACCCCCGGCGCAGCATCCCAATCTCTCGGGCTAAAGGGTTACGAGCTCAGAGTTAGATAGTAAGGTGAAAAAAAAAAACAAAAAAAAATCATCAAGACGAAGCGGACAACCCGTTTTTTTCTCCGTTTCCTTTTTACTGCATACTCGTTTGTTCTATCCAACGGAAGTGCCGGCAGCTATTCCACGACTCATCCCCAACCGCGATGAACGCTTTATTTTAATCGCGTTTTTTTTTGCATATATATATATATATATATATATTTTTTTTCGTCACGACAACCGTTTTTACTACTGACGGTTACGTTTTTTTTTTTGCATACTCACGATATGCGCGACGGTGAATAGAATTTATTTTTTTCACTCGATACGAGAAGATAATTTTTTTTTTGTGTTTTTTTTTTTAATTTGAATAAAAAATAAAGAAATGAATTATTTTTATTACATTTTGTTAAATACACATTAAATTAATTGATTTAATTGAAAATGTTTAAATAGAAAATAAATGATAATAATCAATTTTTTTTTCAATAATAATAATATTAAAAGTGATTAAAAAAACACTCACATCACTGGACAATCCATTGTTCCATGGGTAGGGCGGTTGGGGCGGTGACTGTTGTTGATGATGAACATTACCGACACCCCCGGCAGTGTGAGGATTGTGAATGTGTTCCGCCATAACGCTGACCCAATGCGCGAGTCCTCCACCACCGCCCGACGCTGCACCGGTACCACCGCCACTTCCGGTCCCTCCGTTACCGGGACCGCCGCCACCGCCGATACCTCCACCCCCACCCTCCTCGCCTCCTTCGGACCACGCGAAGGAAGCCTTCTGAAAGTACACGTTGCCAGGATACTGTATTAATTGTTATGTCTGTTAACGTTCCCATTACATTATAGACGATTCTATATGAATGCAATCAAAGTGTTTTAATACAGCTGTCGCTCTTGACGGGTCCGGGTGAACCGTAATTATGTCCACAGGACGATTTTAATTAACAATTGCGACGAATTAGATTCGCCGCAGTTCCGCGAGTAGCGTTAGAGTCGTGGGAACGATCGTTAAGAAATACTAAGGTGATTTCTGTATACGGAAGTTGGTTGTAAGAGATTCGAGAGTCGACACTCGAGGATTCAACCCTTTTCGCCAACTTACAGGGGGCGATACACTCGGCCGACGGGGACCTAACCACGACGGGGGGATCAGAGACACAGAGACACGCGTTAATTATCGTCGAGAGTCAATGGGCCGCGCAATTATCGCGACGGGAGAGCTTAACGGTAACGATAATTAACGAAGTAGCTGTAT
This sequence comes from Cryptus armator, assembly GCA_963971235.1. NCBI lineage: Eukaryota > Metazoa > Arthropoda > Insecta > Hymenoptera > Ichneumonidae > Cryptus > Cryptus armator. The sequence goes on along the minus strand of OZ020236.1, from coordinate 23,790,764 downwards.
ATATGTGTGGCAAAAAAAAAAAAACATCCTGTGACTTTGTTTATTGTCATATTGTATTGTCGTTGTGTACATTGTTTGTCGTTCGACTATTGTAGAGCCGATGGAAATATTTGCTTCAACATTTTTATTGAATCAATTTATTTCTGCTTTCTCAAGAAGTTTCGTTTTCGTAAAATTTTTTTTTTTTTAGATTTTCATGTAAACGTCTATAGAATGTTGGAAAACATCGAAAAATGACATTTAGGAAAAAAAAATTCTGTCCGTATGTGTGTCTGTGTGACCATCATTTGACCTCATAATTTGAGAACGAAGCTGAAATTTACAGCACATGTTGAGGGGTTCAAGTCCCCTTCTTTGGTAAAATTTTTACCAAAATCTATGCAGTCATTCAGTTTTCACGCCATTTTGAATTTTTCGAAAAAGTCGTGGTGGCACTCCAACAACCACATTTTTTCAGATATCGGGCTAAAATTTTGTACAAACGTATTTTTTTATTTATTGAACAAGGTTTAGGATACTATTTGAATTACCGATTATTTTCCAAGTTGGCTATGATTTGAAAAAAACTTCTTCCGGGAGCCAAATGATAAAGTGATAAACGTACGTTCCTACAAACAGAGCTGTATCTACTGTTTCCTACGAACAGAGGGTACAACTGGCTTAAAAAAAAGATATGAAGCAATACGCCAATGTAATTGGGAGGATTTTTTTTATATCAATTTGTTGCTATTTCCCCAAACGATCAAACGATTTTTTTATTCGAATATTATTCTTTATTGGAAATAAATTACAGACCACGCAAAAAATTTACATAAAAAGCTGAACAAAAAACACGCAGATCACAATAAAAATATTTCTTTTTTAAATTGGCTTGATCTGTTTTTTTTTTTAAATCACAGATCAGAGCGATTTTGGCAACAGATAAATCATTGATAATTTTATAAAAAATAAATCACCACGATGCTGATGCTGATGTCGAAAATAACAATATCAATAACAATAGTAGTTGATTAATAAATGAGTAAATTAAATTAATTATAAAAAAATTCCCTTTTCAAAGGAACAATATTATCGATTTTTTTTTATTATACGATAGTCTATCCAATTACTCGTGAATGAAATTCAACAGTGTGTATCTATTGCTCTCGATGCCGTTTCCCCGTTGGCACAAGTACGAGAAGCAATGTGCAGAGTACCGCGAGCCAAGACGATAATAATCTCTCCCGTGCCAAGGACGCCTCGTCACGTGTCTCTTCTCACGAGTAAAGTAAAACACCTCCAAATCGAGAAAAAAATAATTTTACATCGAAATATATGCATAAAAAATATTTAATCAATTTCTCCGAAACAATATAATATATATCGTTGCTAGAAAAAATTATCTCACTATTATCTAATAAATAATTATAAAGTACTTGTGGCGTATAAAAAAGAATCGATATTTCTTAATGAATAAATCGTAATTAAACAATATGTTAAAAAAAAAAAGGTATTATTTTCTAAAATGATAAATAATTATTTCAAGTGTATAAAAAAAATTAAATTAATATTTCTTATTAATCGAACGCTACCTCGTCGATATCTTCTCGGTGGAGCGCCAAATTTCTCGGAAACGCTGGCACACTGCTAACAGTGAGGCCCTTCAAATCCTTGAGATCTTTGAGTGCACCGAGAGCGTCGAGATTGTCCTTTAAATTGGCCAAATTCTCCTTGAAGTTTAAATTACGATTTAGCACAGTTTTTCCGAGTACGGCGCTCGCCAGCAAACTCTTGTAAAGATCGTTCGGGAGAATAAATTTTTGTTCTCTATCACCGGCACCGTCATCCTTACTCGACGATGCATCGTTCGAGGATTCGCTGTCGACCTCGACCGACGAGTTCGACACGACACTCACCGTTGACATTATTTTTTATTTAATCCTTTCAATTTTTTATACAACTTTATATTTTCTTTTTATTTGTTTTTATCTCTCACTAAATTCGAAAACTCACGTTTTTTCTCTGCGAGGCGATCGAGTATCGAGATACGATATAATGAATATTTAAAATATATATATATATATATATATAGATGCACTGGGATTAAAAACTTGAATTATTCTTTTATTTTTTTGATTTTAATCGTCGATTAAATAATTCACTTAAATCCTACAGTACGAAATATTAAGTTTCTCTTTATTGTGTCAAACTTTCACTTCCGTTTTATTCATTCCTTTCGTCAATTATTCACTCGTAATTTTTTTCTTTTTTTTTTCTTTCAATTAATTATTTTAAGTGTCTTCTATTTCTATGATTGTTAGTCGACTAATATCGTCTTTTATCTTCATTATTGGACAGGTTTTCATCTCCCTTCCTCTTCGCATTATTCTTAATAATTAATTTATCGTTTTAACTGAGCTATTTGTATTTATTTATTTCTAGATATATATATTTATATATATCTTACCGAATTATTAATATTTCATTTGAATTTCTCCCTTATTTCGTTCGTTCTTATTTACTCGTTTTTTATTTATTTTTTTGTTGATAAACAAACATCGGTGCGTGTTTTGCTTTAGGAACTTTGCGCGCGCAGCTCATTAGGCCGCGCTGCCTTCTAATTGGCTGGCTAATTAACGCGGGAGCTTGAGCCACGAGGTTTCTTCGTGTTTCGCTCTTCTTCTTCTTCTTTTTTTACTTATTTTTTTTTCATTTTTTCAAACTCCCTCGTATTTTTTCGACCCACTAACAATTAATTTCTATACTTGTTACTAATTGTGAAAAATAGGAACTTTGGTTTATCGTTTCTCATCGCCCCCACCCCCCACCCCCCACCCCGCCTCCTCTCCCCCTGCGGCTTCTTCTCGTCATACAATTTTCCACCCCATTGTGTTGTTTTTGTAGGTTGAAAAAAATAAATAAATAAAAAATATATATATATAGATTTTTTTTACGTTAAATCTCCAAAGAGCCAAATTCTTCGTGGCAACATGACGACGAAGAGGACTTCGTTCTTTCACTCGCGTGCGTTCCTTCGTCGCAGGAATTTCTCATTCTCGTAGCACCTCCGAAAAAATCCTCTCGATTGTCCAATCGCGAATCGTCATCGACGAACGATGATCCCAGTAAAAAAATCTTATCGATCCGTTCACCGGGTTTTCGCGTTTACGCCATATCTTCAGAATCTCGTCGAGTCTCTTCATAGCGGAAAAAAACCAAAAAAAAAAATTAAATAAAATTTCTCAATTCATAACTCAAAATTCGAAAAACAACTTTAGCGACTTCTCTACATTTTTTGTCACTTTCGGCGCTGTCTCGTGTTTCCGTCACGAGGGTTACACTCACGTGCTCTCGACTTATCTCGAGGAGATTTGTTTGTTTTTTTGTTTTTATTTTTTTATTTTTCATTAATAATAATTCAGGATAAAAAATTGGCAAAAAATTAATGTCGATTGGCGAGCGATTGATCGATTTATTGATATTAATTTGCTTATTCGGGGGTCAAGAGCTTTTTTCTTAGTTCGGTTTTCTTGGGAATGGAGGAGTCCTAAGTCTGTTTCTTATATGAGCGCTACCGGGGGCGAACCGCGCGACTGGTTGATGCAGTCCGCGGCAGAGCATAAGGAAGCGGAAGCCGGGTCGGCTCTCTCTCTTTCGTTCTCTTTCGCTCTCTTCCGTCTTCTCCTCCGTGTTTCTCTCTTGGAGAAAGCCGCCGCTGCTGCTGCTGCTGCTGCCAAGGAAAGAGGCGCGCACGCTTCGCCGCTGCCGTCGTTGTCGTCGTCTTCCTTCTCGTCTTCTTACTCTCCAAGTTCCCTTTTTTTTTTTTTTTTTTTTTTTTTCGTTTCCTTCGTTTTTTACCTTTTCGCCTCCTCCGTTCGCCCGTTGGGAAAAATCGTCTAGAGGGATAGAGCGGGAGGCGAATAGATCGAAGCAACGAAGAAGTGAGAACGCCGTGAAGGAGCTTGCGATAGTAGGGTAGACGAAGGAGGATGAAAAAATAAAAAAAATAAATAAAAAAGAAGAAAAAAAATTAAAAAGAAAAGTTCGCTTGAGGCGAGCGAGTGCGAGTGAGATAGAAATCGCCGAAAGACGATGGAGAAAGTAGGCGGCGTGAGAGGGGCAAAGAAGCGAGTTGGACGTATCGGGGCAGAAGGAGAGAAACGACTATACCCGCTACCGCCGCGAAGAAACAGATAAATATAGATATTTTCGTTCAAGTCGTGTGTGTAACCTGAAGAGGGAAGGGAAGGGGGTGGAAGACGGGGGTAAGGGTAGGGAGGTTGCACTCTCCCGTTCGGTTTCCTTTATCTCTCTCTTCCTCGGCTTTCGTCCGATTTCTTCCATCTTTCTCGCTTCAGCCACCGGCGCCGTGCGCTAGAATTGGAAAAATGGAAATAATAAGAGTTTCTCGGGGTGCAAGCGGGTGGTTTCCAACCCCCTACGCCTCGTACGGTACTATGGCTCTTGGGAGAGACTGGGGATGGGGGAGGAGGTTCAAGGGGTGGAGGAAATATTTCTATCTTTCTCTGCTTCGCCTCTCCTCTTTTCCTCACCAACGTTCCCGATGGTGGGTACCTACTTCTAAGGAAAGAAGGGGGGCTTCTCTATGTGTGACGGCGAGTTGCGCAGTGCAGCCTGCGCGAATTTTCTAACCCCCTAACGCGCGCGAGAGAGTCACAAGAGAGGACCGCGGGATTCTATACTTTCATGGGTTCTCGTTCTCTACTTTTTTTTTTCTTCTTTTTTTCTTTTTCTTTGCATGTCCGAACGTTCCTCCTCTTTTACTAGACTACTAAGACTAATTCTGCTACACGCGGGACAACACGGCAATTGAAATTTTGTCATTGTAGACATTTATTTATTTAATTATCAATAAGAAATGGTAATTACATTTTTTATTGGTTTCGTCGAAATTTCGTTACGATTTTGTATTTTTTGAAAAACTTGTTGCATTTTTTTTTTACGAATTTACGGAACATCCAAAGATTTCAGAGAAAACTGGTTTAACTTTTTTTTTTCCACGTCGAAAACCTTTAATATTTCTTATTTACGAACGATTTATACAAATTTCGAAATATTTTGAAACATTGAAATTCATCAACAAAGGATGATTTTTTTTTTTTCATTTTTATAAAATATAAATAAATAAAATATTATTGAAAGAAAACAACGTTTCGAAGGTTCCTCTATTTCGATACATCGAAATATCGTATCCATAAATTAATATAATGACTCTCTATAATTGTAAATCTCATTGAATTAAAAAAATTTTAAAACCTCAAATTTTTTTTATACTTTATTAATTAAAAAAAAAATTTGAAAGCAAAACAACCTTTTGAAGGTTTTCCGTTTCCATATTTCGAAAATACGGTATGCATAAAAATAATATTGTATTTTTAAAATGCACAATTACGCTTCGTAATTACGAAAGCTCGTGTGAATTAAAAAAACGAAGAGTTCGAGCGTATCTCGGACATGTGAGCAATTTGCGCCAATAACCAATCGCCGTACACCGTTTATCCTCGGCACATGTATAGAACGCCGCGCTCGACAACTGCCCCCTTCGGGAGAGCGTGCACCACCCCTATGCTATGCACCCCTACAACGCTCGAGAAAGTGGGGTGAAACCGTCGCGGACGTGAAACGCACACACACACATTCACATCGATATCGGACTCGACGAATTTGTGTGCGAGAGTTCCTTGTCTTCTTTCTTTCTCTTCGGCCTCTAGAGTCGCGACTGTGTACACTTCGCGTACGTATGAGAGAAAAAAAGCTCTGCAAGAAACGGGGCACCAATATATATATATATATAGGGGAAGGAGGGGTGAGATAAGGGGGGTTGAAATACACGAACACGCGTGTAGCCAGTAGAGAATAAGCGAATGGGGGGGTTGATAGTGGGGTTGAAACTCGACAGAGACACCCCGCAACCAGTGAATCCAACATGGCCACTCCAAGTAGCACGGGAACGACTTTAACACATTCTCGATGAATTAACCCCTTGGACCATTATAATTTTCCAACAAACAGCTAACCCTTCCATCCCCCGACGATTTTTTGCCGAGAGGCAAAAACCACCGTTCGCTTCTTTTAACTTAACCGCAAAGATACGGATTTTTATCATCCATTATTTTTTCGCTATCGAAAAAACTATAATCTCCGATAACTGTGGAAATTCTATTTTTGTGTATTTTTTAATTAAAAAAAAAAACAATTTTGAATAAACATAAGAAATTAAAATAAATAGTATAATAATCATAATAATTATTAGTATTTATTAATTTTTCAATTTGATATATATATGTACTTAATTTGACTTTTCTTTTCTCTACAATGTATAAAAAATGTAATCTTTTTATTTTTTCAAATATTCTTAACTATCAAAGATCTCAGAGACCCAAAAATGCGTCGTTAGATGAAAATTCTGTAGGTTAAGTCGGCTCTTCGTATTATCAGACATACGAGAACGATAACCGGGCGAGTAAGCATCGGTTCTATCCTGCGGCAATCACCGCATCAGCGTCAATCGAGGCGAAGGGATAGAGAGCCATTTCCCCAGAAGAGATGAAATAGATTGCACTTTCTCTATTTCGATCCCTTTGACCGCCGCGAATCGTCAAAGAGAGCCCTTTGCCCCTTTAGCGTAATCGATCCCATCCGAAAAAAACATAAATGACCCCCCGTACAGTCTTTTGCCACTGCCTCGACGGATTATATCGCGTTCTTGCGACGCCATAGATATTTCTGGCCAACGAGCTGATCGGCCTTTGAGGCCCGTGTACTTTGCCTCTATACCGATGAGGTTCGATTAATTTTCGATATTCAATCCATTGGGCTGATGGCTCTTCTTCTTCACACACGAGAATCTGATGTTTGACGTGTGTATCTCGCGGAAAGCAAAGACGAGGAGTTATTATGCATACCTCGTTGGTTTCGTGTCCGTCATATATTACCCATGAAAATTCCGGTGCAATCCGTGGAACAGGTAGGGAAGCAGGAAGAAGAGGCTTTTGGGATTCAACGCTATGAGAGACAGAGAGAAAAACGGACTACGAGTCTTTGCTCTTGAGGCCCGGTGAACCCTTTCACGCTTCTGCACCCTTTTCTTCATTATTAATCCAACAACCGCATGAGCACAGCACACGTGGATTTCAACGCGCGTACGTGACGAGTCTCGGGCCTCAGAGATATACCTTTGCATAATGTACCGTTGGGAAGTGAAAAAAAAAAAAAAGTTCTTCGTTTGAATTTTTAGCAATTTTTTTTTTTTTTTTTTTTTTTTCCGAGTATAACTAGTTTATGCGAAATAATAATGATTTATTTAATATGAATTTTTATATTAAAAAAATTATTATTTTATCAATAACAATATAAACGTATTTATTATTTTTTTTAATAAATAAAATTTATCTAACGAAAATTAATTGCATAATGCAATTTTTTTAATTGAAGGTAAAAAGTTGTAAAAATTATGATTATTATTTATATTTAGTAATATTTATCAGAAAAAGTAAGCAAATTGAAAACTCGAAAAAAAAAAAAAAAAAAAAAAGAATGTGATCTATTCCGTTCATATGGATTAAAAGATCGCGCGATTCTTATGGGCGATTTCGTGGGCCAATAACTGTTCGGAAGCCAATAACCGTGACGCGTAAATTCGCGCATGAAAAACGGTGCATCCGCGATTACCATTATCCCATTGAGATGCATATGTCTTCACACTGTGTAAAGGTAACCACTCCGGAACACCAGTGCTGTTGCTTATACTACCACTCCTTACCTCGCTATTCTTTATTTATTTATTTTATTTTTATTTCCTTTTTTTTCCCTTTTGTACCTTAAGCAGCCCTATCAAACCTGTCGGTGGAGCGCGCGCTGTGCCAACATTATGCTTCCTCATCTTTTTTTTCTTTTTTTTTTTTTTCTTTCTTTCTGCTGTACCATTCGGATGCCTATATAAGGCATAATATCCTTACGTTCCCATTCTCATGTATAGAAGCGAAGAGAGATCGTCTCGCACCCTCTAACGCTCGGTATCACTGCGGTGAGTACACAAAATATTTTATTTGTGTTTTGGTTTTTCGGGGCGGTACCCGGAAGAACCTTCGCCGCGGCGCAACATACAATTGGCCGTATGTGACACGCCGAACTGGAGACACTCTTGTCTATTTTTTTTTCTTTCTCTTCCCTCAGCAAGTACCGTAACTTTAAATTTCACATCGTCACACTTTTTTATTCGTCGACGAGACAGTGAAATATTTAGTTGATTCATTCGTGAATTTTTTTAACATTTTTTTAATATGTTTCAGTGTATATTTCGATGGGTAAAAGAAGTGTAGTCGACCAATTCGTCGCGTGTCTCGTGACAGAGTTCGCGTGAGAAACAGCCCCTTGCATACGCTTAGATTTCTCTCTCGAAAAGGCTTTATTTTCATTCCTTTTTTCCTCTTTCGCTCATTTTTCCTTTTTTTTTTTTTTTTTTTCTGTCTCCGACGAGTACGAAAGTGCACGTCAACGTGTCCTATGTTTCTAATACTGTAATTCTCGTGTTTAGCCGCGAAAGGAACGATTCCTCGAAATTGGAAAAAGGGTCGATGAAAAAGGATTTGAAAAAAAAAATTGTAGCTAAAGTACTTGTCTTTGTCGCGTGGTGTTTCAAACGTTTTTATACTTGAAATTATTTTTCAATTAGTTTCTCGGAATGCAAACGATGTCATCAAAGGGGTCCATCTACATCGGAATTCGAAAAACGAGTCAAAGGTGCATATTTTTTTTTCAGACTGTTTTTATTTTTCAAAATTTGTTGACAATTTTTTATTTTTTGACAAGAAAAAACGAATTGTTATTCGAAATTCAAAATTCAATAAAAAATTCCATCGCCACACGATTCCGAAAAAAAAAAGTACAGTCACTCTTTTGGCAGCCATATTGTCTTTTTCAATATTTGCAACAACTTCATTATAATACTCCAAACACATGTACTTTTCGATGACAAAAATTAATTTCATCATCACTCATCATCGTCATCTTTCATCATTTCATTTCACTTTAAAAAGTTATAAGTGATGATGAAATTAATTTTTGAATTTTCAGAATTTTTTTAGAACAAAAAAAAAAAGAAACAAAAAATAAAAGGAAAAATAATAAAATGTAATAGAATTTCGAACCGTCGGAAACTGTACCCTTAAACAATCTCTCATTACGCCGAAATTAAATTTTATTTTATTTCACCGCGAATACTGTAAAGAAACAAAAAAAAAAAATAAGAATTTTCTCGCGAAGCCGAGAGTGGTAACGCGATACATAAGAGACACGATAAGAAATAGAAGCGAGTAGAGGGATGAAAGTCGAGAATACCGGTGAACGGACCGGAGACTACGACGACGAAGCTCGCGCGAGTGAGACTTCGGGTTGAGGGGTGAAAATTAAAGAAGCACTAAGCCAGGCGCTAAACTGAAGAACCACTTGTTGAACCCAGTTGGGGTGTCTTTCTCTCTCGTGCTGCTCGCACCCCCGGGTACGGGTGTGAGCGCGAGAAAAGGTTAAACGCGCTGCTACGGTCTCGTTGTAGGGAAAGTGAACGAGATAGTGATGCTAGCGGGGGGTGCGAGAGCACGGATATGCAGATGAGGGGAAAACCCCCTGTGTAACTAACTTCTAACTTTTCCACCGTAACGGCCAGTAGCCTTCAGCGCTTCCAACGTCCAAGCATGGAATAAAGAGAGAAACTCAGAGAGAAAGAGTGAATGATAGAGACGAGGTGAAAATTAAATCCTATCCCCTTCACCTACAAAATCCCTCTTCTTACTCGTTTTCCCTTTCACTTTCATATGTCTCGGATGAAATAGTGTCGCTTGGTACAATAATTTTACGATATTTGTCCACCTCGAAACTTTAAACCAACAACCCTTAAATAAATGATTATTGAAATGATCACTTCGCTTCCGTTTAGAGTAGCAAAGGAGATTTTTTTTGCACCCCTATCTTCATAGACGCGTTACCCATAAAACAAAAAAACAAAAAATTCGGCTGGATTGTGGACGAAATCGATACTTCCGGATGTAAACAATACATTTGTGATGGTGTTTTACAATGGATTTAACGTTTCAAGACGATTCTGACCTTTGGGGGTTGAAATGAACGCGGAATAGTCGAGAAATCTTATTTGAACAATTTCGAGAAAATTGTTTGCCCTATACCTCGCTGCAGCGAGCAACGAAAACTATTTTTTCCAATTCACTCGTTGCTCCTATTTTTCCTCCGCTCCTGTTTTTTTTTTTTTTTTTACTTTTTTTTTCTTCAATCCTTCGGGCACTTCTCCCTCTCCTAAAGCCCGGGAAGAGCTCCTTTAAACCGAAGAAAAGGATGCCTGGCGCCGGTACGCCGGCGACGACGAGTCTCGACCCAGATATCTCCCGCGTCTCGTCGTCGTCTCTCCTCCTCCTTCTTCTCCCGCCTCTCGTCTCTCTCTCTCTCTCTCTCTCTCTCTTCCAACATCTCCCTTTTTTTTCCTTATTTTCTTTTACTTTCGCGTTGCAAGCCATGAAACCTCCGCTCTCTTCGCGACCAACCCTCTTCTTCGATCCTCACTCCTGCGAAACTTCCAACGTTCGTATCCTTGGGGTAGGTTTTTACACCCACTCGTACGACCTGCGCGTACTTCTTGCCGATTGAACCAATGCTGTTTTTTTTTTATTAACATATTGTTTATTTTTTTCTTTTATTATTATCTATAAGGGAAAGTGGAAATTGCTGAGAATTTTTTTGTACTTAAAATTTTAGAAAAATTGTCGAAACGATTGATAAAAAGATACATTTGCACATTTAAATCTGTTTTTTTTTTGTTTTTTTTTTTTCTTCAAAATTCAAGTCAATTTTTATCATTTCAGCTCAAATTTTCTTTAAACACATTGTTATTTTCTATAAGAAATTTTTTTAGCCAAATTTTAGAGTAAAAATTTAGACAATTTTCCAGTCCGTCCCAAGTTACCTGGACACACGTTTGTCTCGCGTTCTGCACAATGCGTGAATTGCGTCGTGCGTAGTTTTCTCTCGAAGTGTTTTTTTACTTTTTCCTCGGCGCGATATAACATAATAAATTAACTCGAGTCGCGATAGAATCTCGAAGGGCCATCATTGGCCAACGGCCCTCGGGAGCCCTCCCCCCCTCCCCCCCCCCCCCCCCCTGTTTTATATACGGCGAGAAGGTTTATCGCAAAATGCGAATCTACCGCGTCTCGTTTCGTTTCGTATAGCGGCAGAGAGTGCAAGAGGGACGGGAGGGGGCTGCTGCTTGGTTGCTTGCTTGCTACCAGTATGCACATGCACCATGTGAATCAACCGCAAATGCAGCAACCATTTTGAATTCATACGTCATGGCGTTCCCCTCGTCCTACGTTGTACCATGTATTTATGTATTAGGCACATATATGCAGGACGAAAAAGGAATGGAAACGAACATTCGTAAACGCCGCTAACGGGCTTTCTTAACCCGAACGATACGAGAAAACGGCAGAAATTTTATAGCGTCTCTATACCGCGAATTAAAAAAAATTAATATATTTCGCCAATTATACATTTTTGCGTTCCCGTTATCGGCATTTTTTACCCTTAATCTATGGTGATTTTAAAATCACCAAATTTTTTTCCTAACCTCGGAAATATATTTTCTCTTTATTAAAAAAATGATAATTTTACCATAAAAAGAAAATACCATTGATTCCTCTGTTTTTAGAATGACGAGTACGTTATCTGTATTTAAAAAAAAAAACGTACAGATTATGAAAAATGATATAGTCAATTATTTGACGACAATAAACGACAATTATCAACAAGATTATCTTGTAAGCATTGTTGCTCGTGGTACACGCAATTTTTCCGAGAATTAGGAAAAGATTCGATTATTTGCGAAAATATCAGCACTCGTAGTTTTGACAAACAAATTATATATAACATAGAAATAACAGTAAAATAAAAATAAAAAGAATTCATAATAAATTAATGAATGTCTAAAGAAGAAAAATAAAAAGAAAAATCACCTAAATAATTCCATTTTCTAATAATATAATATAATAATAACGTAACAATGATATAACGTTTGAATTTATAGTCCGTAATAAGTAATAAAATCGGTATAATTATGAACGGAAGAGGATTTTTGTACCGTTGGTCCAACTTTCGGAATGCCTTTTTAAAATGCTTCCATCATATATGAAATATGAAAAACATAAGAAGCGCGGCAAACCGCGCGGCATTAACAGATGATATTTTGCGCAGATAGCTGGCGTGTCTAACGTAGCTAAATTGTCGAAGGTATATACGACGGAATGAAAAAGGGGGGTGTGGGGGACAGGGATGCGTGGGCCGAAGGGGTTCTCGTGGCGCGCGGGTTCTCCAAAGCTAAGGTAAAAGGTTGTCTGGGGCGGCGTCTAGCCGCTGTCTATCGATTATCTTCCAGCTTTGTCAGTTTCAACTCACCGTCGATCTTATCGCAAGTTCTCTCGCTTACTCTCCCACCGTTTTTTTTTTTTTTATCTCTGTCCTCAAACCTCTAGCGTTTGTGGGGTGCAAGAGCCCCTTTCTCCTCCCTCCACCCCATCGCTTTCGTTGTCGTCCTCCAGTCTACCGTCGTAGCTGCCTGCTACTCTCTTCTTTCACCGAACTCGAGCGCTGTTTCTCGAGCTCTTCGCGGCTCTTCTTCAATGTGGCGCGCGCTCCTGACCTGTCGCAAACTTCACCCACGCATTGCCCAGGCGACTTTGCTGCTCTGGAGCATCGAGAAACAGTACGCTTTCTCCTACTGTCTTCGTTCTGCCGAACCAAAACCCCATCGACCGATAATGATCGTCGGAAACTTGATTCTTATCTTCCTACATACGAAAAGTCAGGACTGAGATAGATGCGTGAAGCAAGTACCGAGTACTTGTACCGAGTACTGCTTGTTTCATGCATCAAGTATGGAGTTGAAAGGAACAAATATTTTTTTGTACTTTCAAGTACCAAATTTAAAGAATTTTTCACTGATTATACTTGCGTTACGCATTCTCGATTGCCAGTAATTCTTTTTGGCTCATAGGTATATCTTTATTATACTTAATACGATCGTTCGATTAAAACTTTCAATGGCTATTATTCTACAAAGAGTTTTATAATGCTGCGTTGCATCGCAGCAGTATCCAGTTGGCTTGACGCTGGAATTGCCGCCTCGCGTGCCGTGTGTGCTACGAGGTAAGAGGCATGAGGTCAAAAATGGCAAAGCAAAACGTCGTAATACGCGATGTCAAATACATTTATAAAAAATTATCATTTTTTTTCATTTCGATGCCTGTTTTGCCTCTATTTTTCCTATCTCTGTGAGGGCTGTTCTTTCGAATAAAAACTTGCGGTACTTTGTACTTTTTTATAATTCGCCCATTTTTTAATAAAATTATGCGTTGAAAAATTGAATAATTGGTATATATACTCTCGAAGAAAAAAATGTCTTCTAACAATAACTAATTCAGAAGTTAAACAAATACGACCATTCGATGGATTATTACAAAGTTTATTGAAATTTTTCGAATTGCGATATCCATTTTGTTCCTTTGATATGTATCAATTTGATATGTTCGGGGTTTTTTATGGTGAAACCGATGCTTTTGGATCCGAGAAACATGTTGACCGATCTACCGCAACGATACAGTCCATACTGTAACAATTGCGAATTCCATAATAATCTACGCGCTTCAAGGCTGTCAGACCCATCTGTGATTTTCTAGCGTTAAAAATGGTTTTTCTTGGCCAGCTGATTCCCGAGACGCATGGAAATGCCTACCTACGCAGAGAGGTGAAAGAAAAAAATACGGGGTGGGGATAGGACATAGCTGCGAAGAGGCTGATGTGACGCGGACGGGTCGTGACCTACCCGTCTTGAAGGGCAGACATTTTTTAATCGATAAAAACCCTCGTCCTCCGCCAAACCATCCTGTTGGTGCTATTGCCACGTCGCTCTCTTTCTCTTGGCCTTCCTACACGCTTACTATAGTTCGTCGGAGGACGACGGGGGGGTCGCTGACTAGAGGGCGAATGAGCCCTCATCGTGGGAGAAACAGAGATACTAAATAAGTGGCAAAAATTCGTGAGTGAACGAGAGTGAGAGGATACATCAGACTCGACTGTGTATATTTCTCGCTCAGTCGCGCCTCCGACTCGTACCCCATCGTCAGCCTAAATAAAGGCCCATCCCTTAAAGCTGATACCCTCGAAAACATTGTTAAAGAGGATATCCCAGAATTCCCGTCACCCGGACAAATTTACGACTCTCGACTGCCCGCCAAGGCAAAAAGACGGGAGTTATGCGTTTCATGGAGGCGAGTAGTGATTTCGTTGTCCGGTATGTTCTCGATAACGGCGAAAAATTACTTAACAGAATTTCATACTACGATTCTATGACGTACTGTCAATGTCGTTCGCAATGGAGGATTTAAATTAGTTGAATATTCGTAGATAAAAAAGCATTTTGCGAATTAATCCTTTAGATATATCGAAGATTGGCCGCCATTTTTCGCGATATATTTTTTTTTCGACTCGTGCATGGCTCGCAAGGCGCTCGCTCGATCTTTGTGCGGTATAACCTCAAATTCATAGAGGTTCAGGTGTTAGTTCAAATGTATCTTCTTTAAAAAGTATGAAAAAAAAAAACAAAACTCCCGACTGAAAAAAGAGTGAAATAACAATGAATAATTCACATGTTATAGTCGGGACATTTACATACCCAATGACGAAGAAATCACTCGATTATAAATCAGGAATGAAATTTAAAGATGCATCTACCTGGTTACGCCTTTGGCGGTTCAATTTTTTTTTCTACATATTTTTTGACCATTTTTGTTTTTTTTTGTAAGACTCTGAATGCATGTAACTTTCGTAAAAAAAAATTCTAAATTTGACTCGGATTTCGAACCGTCACGGAATTTAGTGAAACAATTTTTTACACCTATCCGAAAATAAAAAAAGCCTTTTTCCCCTAAAATTTACGGAATTCTTCCATAATTCGTAGTTTTATCAATGGCCCACATAAAAAAAATGATTAACAAGTATTCGTCATCTTCGTCGCAAACTAAGACGACGCCTATCGCTGGCAAAAAAAACTCGAGCCCTTAGAAGTATGAATATTGTTAAAAATTAATCATATTTTTTTTACCATTAACTCTTTGATCTTTAGCCGAATGAAGAGTAATATTTAACCCGTACTGTGATTTCTACCGAATTGTATACAATTTTTTTTTTTTTTTTTACGCTATCGTTTGTTTTCAGTGGACATTTTTTTTGGTCTCGAAGAGACGGTGATAAAATTGGAGTAGACGATAGCACAGGGTTGAAAAATCCTCGAACGTTTCGCGAGGTTGCAAGGGAAGAGGAGAAGGTGGGAGGGGGTGGGAGGGGGTGGGAGGGGGGCGGGAGGGGACGAGGAGGGACAAAAAAAATATTATTTTTCCATTCTTCCGACGGCGGACGCGATGATAGAGGGCGGTGGACGGTAGCGGGCGAACGTACTGTATTTTCTGAAAAAATAACGTCACTGCGGTGCCTGGCGAAGGGTGGTCCTACTGGCGCGTGTTTCTCTCGCTGTGTGCTGATAGTCTCTGCGTTATTTTTTTTTTTTTATATATATTCCCTTGTTCGTCTCTTTTGCTCGTTTTCGTTAGACCGCGTTTTTTTTTTTATTTTGTTCGTTTTTCTTTTTTTCATTTCTTTGCGAGCTTCTTTTTCGAGAGGTCGCTCGGGTATAATTTCGAAAGATAAACAGCTACCCTCGACCGGAAAGACAAACAAGGCGTGAGTCCAATATCAAAAGCGCGAGTTCTATCGTACGGTTGTACATCCACGGTTACCGTACAGTTATATATTCGTTTTTCTGCATCTCCAAGTAATGGTGTACTTCACTGTGCACCCACGGTAATGAAACAAATAACATCGCTGGCCAAGCGACGGGTCTTCGTTCCGTAGCGGAGTGCGCGAGTATTCGAAGTTTCGAATAATTCGGCTCAAATCGAATACGAATTTTTCGACTCGATATTCGATTAAAATCTTCGAAATATCTGAATAAATATTCGAATGATAATTAAATAAAACATTTGATAAAAATATAAATCCAAAACAATTCGAAAAATCGGCATTTCGATTTGAATAGAACTGTCGATGAGGTTTATCGACGTTTCCGGACGTAAAATAATGATTAATTGCCCGATTGGTTCGCTCTCCCGACTCGTACGCACTTTTTTTCAAACTCGACGCATGGTATAACGACGCGCTGTGATAAAAAAAATAATAATAAAAAATAGACAAATATATTGTCAAAACAAAATTGTGATAATCCCAATTGTGTTGTCTCGTCGCAATTATAATTACGAGAGAACCGGAGGAAAAAAAAAAGTTCCTCTCATCGGCGGACTCTTATCAATCGTCTGTTCGAGGTCTGCGCCAGATAACGTTTCACTGCGGCGCTTCAAACTTTCTCCGTCTTTCGTCTTCTCCGGCGCGTCGCGACTCAAGCAAATTATTTTTTTTCTTTTCTACCAATGTCCACAAAATATTTTCCTCCGTTTCGGACGGTGTCTCGATGACTGTGGAATGATTTTTTAATCAATCCGATGACCGATGAGCCGACGAGTGAGTAAAAAAAAAAATTTTAATATCACTGATATTTTTTTCACTTTCGACCGTTTCGAATCTTTATACGTTTTGTATATTAAGAAATGGTAGCGAAAGAAATCTGAAAAAAATCGTGTAAAGGCTATTTTAATCGATCGCATTGAAAACAATGCATGAAAAACATCCGCAATATCGAAAAAAAATCCGATATTGGCTCCCGACAAAAAAAATATCAATTGTAGGGCAATAAAGTCATTTGCGGTTTTCGAACTTTGGTTACCGTGCGAACAGAATCCTGCAATGCATTGCTTTCTCGTGGCAAACGACGCAAGCAGAAAATTTAACAACCCCCGATAAACGGTACATCAGAGTTCTGTCGTTGCGCCTTAGGGGTAGTTTACCCCCGTAGTTTAGCCCCACAGTAACCTGCTTTACCCACGAGGGATAAAATTTCATCCCGATTTTTCGAAGCTCTGGAACGTGTCGTATCCTGTGCATCCTTCGGGATTCGTTAACCCCATTGTGATCCACCGAACCGCTCGGTGGTAAATCCGAATCTCGACTAACCGACAATCCACCCTCTTTCTCGATATTTAGTGTTTTAGATAAGTTTACCTCTCGAGCCGAAAAAGACTAATTTTCGAAAATTTGAGATACGAGAAGCGCGGAGATTAAAAATGTATGTTCACCGCACTCATCCGGATTTGAAAAGTGATTTTTTTTTTTTCTCGAAAACTATAGGACGTAATAAAATGATTTTTTTTCCCGAAAAAATACATGTATTGAAAATCAAAAGAAAATACATTTTTTTCAATTGTACTAAAAGTACAATTTTTATTTTTTGAATTTTTTTCATCTCTTATAGTTTTTGAATAAAAAAGAAATTCCACATTTGACTCAGATTTCGATCCGTCAGTATGATATAACTTGTTAATTATCCCTGTTGTTAAAAAATTGCGAATAACGATAACAAGTTTGAGGTATGCAAAGATATTTATATAATGTTCGCGGAGCATAGAGATCATCGTTGCACTTGCCGGTTTAATTGCGAAAGTTTGCGCGAAGAGTTTTACATAAATGGAACACACGGGTAACAGCGCGACTGTCGCGAGAGTGAACCGGGGGCCAGGGATTCGCAGGGTGCAAGGACTCTCTTCGGTATCATCATCGACGCGTTGCGAATGATCAGCAACACCAGCGCCGTTCGACATATCAAAGATTCATTTGCAAGTCGATTGACGCGCAAGCTACAGAGGTACAAAACGCTCGTATATATTCTCTCTGTATGAGAAATCGCTGATATACGTATAACGAAACATTGCGCACACAACATTCACATACGTGACCCTCGTACCTTTCCCATTTACATATGTAGCCAATAGCCAGTATAGCGCGTCTGTACGCTCGCAATCTCGGATGCAAAATAAGGTTAGAAGTTACCTATCAATCACCGGTTCGGCATTGAACCCACCGGTAACCCTGCCTCGCGAGAGTAAACCTCACTCTTTGCCTACATATAATAATTCCTCACTCTCCAGACTCACGCATCCATAAACTTATACATCGCGACGAACGAACACCTCGCCGCTCTTAGATTTCTCCCAATGGTTGTTAATGACAATGTTGTTTGTTACGCATAAAAGCTTCAAGCAAAGTTGCCTTCATCTCCAAGCTAAAATTAACGATTATTCTCCTTTTCTTTATATATCCATTTTTTTTCTCTTTCTTTTCAATATAAAGTCACTTAATTCATGAGCTATAAATTCTTCGGAAATCGGAAAAAAATTATGAAATTTCGAATCGATGAAATTTCTTTTCTTCTATATTGCGATCAAATGTTTATAGTAATATTTTCTAGTATAAAAATATTTTATGTTTTATATTAGTCAAATTTTAAGCGCAATGCCTCGGACTCAATCGACGCGCTAAATCCTCGACTTCGTAGAATTTTCAACAGTCGGACTGCGTAATGAGTCATATATCACAAGTCGTAAGCCGTTACATTCTAACCCCGAGTTTTCTATCATCGCGATACACGCACGTATCTCCCACTTTTCTCGAGTCGCGTTCTCCGACGCTTGCGGGAAAAAAAAAAAAAAAAAAATTCATAGCAGTAAGAATAATAAAAAAAAAAAGTAACAACGGCTACGCAATGTGATGTTTGTCAATGTGTTTGTTGCACCTTTCGACACTCATTGTTCACTCGTGCGTATTGCCATACGTTGGGAAATAATATTTTTAGCTAGTAGACGTTCATTTTTTTTTTTTTTTTTCCAACAGCGTGAATTCGTAGATTAGTCGAGTAATTCTCGATTTCGATATATTTATTTTATGTTATAATATAAACGTTAAAGAAACGCGTTTTGGAATCGTCGTTCGATGTGTGGATACGAGAAACTCGCGTCTTCCAGTCGCGTCGGGTTCCGGTTTCCGGAAGACAATTTTTTTTGCATTCTTTCGTCTTTTCCGTTTCTTCTTCGTCCGCGGAGAGGCGAAAGCCTTTCTGGTCTGCAACAATTCTGGAAAAGATCGCGGATAGAAGGCGCGCGAAAAACCGGCTCTTTTCTCGTCGCTCCCTCGGAGAGAGAGAGAGAGAGAGAGAGAGAGATTCCCTTGCGGAGTCGAAACGCGCGGTGGACGCGTATCGAAAGATTTAGGGTGAATCCTCTTCTCATACGGCGATTAATCGTCCCTCGGTGGAGCCTTCGGCATAAACGCGGCTGCTGTACACAGCCTCCCTTCTTCTTCTCTCTCGCTATACGTCTTTGTATATCTCTCTCAGTTCCTGACTGCGAGATACCCCATGAGTTGACGCGTTTCCGCGAACGTCGGAAAATCCGACAGCTTATGCTAACGGATTTACTGCTTATAATCGACCCGTACGAATTATACGGATTAGGATCGGAATAAAACATCGAGTTGATCTTATTCAATTAGAATAAATTTTACCGGAAAGAGACAAGAATTTTGAAGAGAACAGAAGGTTTCGGAGATACTAATGGACCTTTGGTCGAAATTTCTTTCGAAATTCCGCTCGGTGCGAAAAAAAAAAAAAAACACGGAAATTATACGCTTTAGAATTTTTCAGAATTTTCTTCAATTTTTTTAGTGAAAAATTACAAGGATATTTTTTTCATTTTTATAGTAAAAATTGCAAGAATATTTCTTCAATTTTTGTAGTAAAAATATATTTCTTAAATTTTTACATAAAACTGTTGCAATCGAAAAGAAGTCTATTGAATTCTTTTACTCGCGTTCTGCAAACAAAATTAAAATATTTTTTTACCATCAACGATTGACGGAAACTAAATATATTGTAATTAAAAATCGTCTCCGAATTCCTCGCGTATAAAAAATGATAGGAACGCGTCGTCCGGCGGGGCGCAAAGATCGTGTGTAGGAAAAATATTTTCGCTTTTTACGGTAGCAGAATCGCGCGATTCTCGCAGTGACCAGCGAAGTCGCGGATACTACAAGAGATCTGGTGAAGGTAACCCACAGTATAAGGAAAGAATGAACAGAGAAATGAAACGGAGTAACGATGAAAAGGAGTCGAATATCCGACAGAGGTGAAGCCGACGCTCAAAATTCCGGGCGGTGCCTTTTGTCGTTGAGAAGGAAACGGATCACAAATACAAACGGAGCGTCCACTCCTATCCGAGTCACCAACGTGTACTCAATTCTATAGCTATAGTACACACACACACACACACACATATATATATATATATAAAAGTATATACATGTGGTGCAGATCGACGAAAACGAAACGGATCAGCGCGTTATTTCTCCTCTTTGCTACTGTTGCGGCGCTTCTCCGGCTTCTTGACTTCGTTCTTCTCTTCCTCTCGTCGCTTCGCTATCTTTTTGTCAACTTCTTCGCTCGACGGTTAAGCAAGGAAGCCGCCTAGCCGCGTCCTAAGCCCCTTCGCTCCTTTCTTCTTCGCTTTCAGCCGCCTTCGCGAATTTTTCTGTCTTCTGTTTCTAATTCCTCTCAACCTGCGCCTTCCCTCCCCCTCTCCCTCTGGAGGCTCTACCTTGCGGCTTTATCTTCATTTCGCAACTGTTAAAAGGGTTGTTTCTCTCTTCTTTCCTCCTGCATATGTGTTCGAATGCGCGGTGGCCGTCTTATGGAGGAGTATCGGGCTTTGTGGCTATAGGAATCGCGGGCATCAATCTCTCGTCAAACTTGTAATAGTTCGGCGCGTAGGAAATGCCAATCCGCGAGGATCCGCAGTTCTCCTTCTTTCAACTCCGTCTCGCGGATGTCGCGGAGTTGAGAGTCTTTCGCATTTGAAGCTTTGGAGCGGATAGGACGCCTATTTTCTATACCTACAGCTCCAGGACTTTCGGGAATTTTGCCACTTTTTTTTTTTTTTTTTTTTTCTTTTACTTTCCCCGTAAAAGATGTCGCGTATCATAAATCGACGAATTAATTAATAATAAGGCAAGGCAAAAATTAATAATAATTTGACAAAATTTAAAAGATTGTCGAGTGGAAAATCAATGTAATGGAGAAATTGTATTAATACAACACAACAGAGAATGTTAATACAATACAACAGAGAATTGATAAATCATTCATCGCATATTATAATTGAGAGGTTTTTATACACGATAACGAATAAATATCATAATCGTTATATCTGCGAAAATTATTTTTTTACTATTTTTTTTTTCGAAATAATTTTTTAATAATCTTCCGTGTTGCTTCGCTGCATCATCGTTACGAATGATTTTCGGTCGATAAATTTTCGTCTGTCCCGACTTTCGAGAACTCGCGATTGATCTATTCAGTATATTCGTGGAACTACGCGAGGTGTGCTTCGAGAGGTAACTTGCACGTCGACAATGACGATCGCGATGATTTTTCGAGTGGTCAGTAAACTCACAACAAAACCGTAGCATTGAATGAATAGAGTGACTGAAACAGTTTCAAAGGTAAAAAAAAATGAACTTCACAAAGGTTACCGATGAAATGTGATGAGTTTCCAGAGGCGATTAAAATATTTTTCCTGCCGAAATTATGAATAGGCGAGGCATCCGGTTCTTTTCCTATATACAGATAGATCTATATATATATAAATCGTTTCTCTCAGTGCCCTCAAAAAAATAATTGTCGCGAGAATGCGGTCCGCAGCCAACGAGGCGAAAAGCACCGACACGATTTAGGATGTAATTCACGTGAGGATAAAGAATGGGGGAAACAATGCCGCGAACGAATCATTGTTTTCTCCCGCTACCTATATCTCTTTTTTTTTAACCAACGATCCATTGTCTGCGGCCTATAAATTCGAATTGTATAGAATTTATTTGTTGATCAAATTGCCAAAAATAGAAAAGATACCGCAAGTATTTGAAAAAAAAAAAAAAAAATCTGTTTAAAAATAATGCAAACGATATGAAAATATAATAATATTAGAATAAAGATATTTAAATATAATCAAAACAATTATTTTTTGTAAGATTTTTTTTTAACAAAATATACAGCAAAAAATAAATGAAAGTAAAAAAATCAGATTGAAAGAATTAAAATAAACGAAAAATTATATATTTTTATTGACACAAAAAAATTTAATGATAAACTTCGAATACTCGATTTGTCGATATTTTTATCGGAGTCATATCATAAAAAAAAAATGATTCGTAAGTTATTGAGACGCTATAATGAGGAAAATTAATCGTCGGATCCTTGACGATTGACGACTGAATCTTTGGTTATCTACGACTGCTCTCGCATGTAAGTTGATCGGACGTCGAAATCGTCGGTGGGAATAGACCGTACGAGAGAGTTGGGTCCCTCGGTTCCGAGTCGTCCGCGTGTAACGCGCCGGGCTAATGATGATGACACTCTTATTTCCACGGAGGGAAGAGAATGAGCCTCGGGGTCATTTTTCAAAAGGACCAACTCTCGTACACTCGTGTGGCAACACAGAGGGAGAGAGAGACGAAAGAGTGGAAGAAGAATTGCGGATCGAGTAAAGGAGAAGTACGTAGAAAAGAGCGATATAAGGCGACTATCCGTTGACGACGACAACGACGGACGACGTGCAACGACGACAAACGAAGAAGGGACGATATATAGTAACCGCCCCAGAATGTCGAGAAGAGAGAGACGCGAAAATCGGTGGAAATGAGAGATCGCGGAGAAGTTCCTTTCCGCGCACGCAGAAGCTAATGTCCGGAACGACTCCTGGTGAACCATTAGAGCGAAGCGAGAGAACGCGAAAGAGAAAAGAGCCCCCGATAACGAGAGAGCGAACGGATAAGTCTCTCTCCCTCACGTTTTCTCGGTTACCCTCTTCTCCCCCTTCAAACCTCTTTATCTTTTACACTTTTTTCTTCTTTTCTTTTTTCCTTCATTCTGTTCTTCTCGTTCTCGTCTATTTTTCGACTATAGTTTGCAGAACGAGAGCCGGAGACCTCTTAATCGCAATTTATCTTCATCGAGACATTACTTTGAATGGAATAATCCCTTTTTTTATTTTGTTTGCAGCGAAATCGAATGTAAGCAACAAGTCTTTTTTTTTACGTATTTTTATTTATTTTTCTAAAATTATCGAATCGTTGAAATAAACTATGTAATTTAGTTATTCACCGAGACACCGAATACTTTAGACTTTTCGCACGCGATACCCAGCGACCCATTTTTTTTGTTTATTCAATACAAACATTTTGGGACTTAAAAAAAACGTAAATGATGAAATTAGCTAAATTATGACGATGTTTCCGAAAATGTAATTTTTTCCGCAGTCGACACAAAAATAAAAAAAATTCTATTATGTCGGAAAATTTATAAAAAATTATTTTTTTGGTTAAAAAAAAATATATGCCGATAGCTTTGCTTGGAAATCAGGTTTAGATGTTTTCACTTCTGCTTAACTACACTCCGATTTTTTTAACATATATTCGACGTCGAAAAAAAGAAGTCTTACGATTACAGCCGCGAAACACGCGAAGAATTAAGCGAGGCGAAGGGATGTTGAAAAAAGAATGTACCGTTCGGTAATTATATTCTGGAAAAGTAGAAAAAGGATATACGCAGGAGGCGCAGAGTCGCGAAGTTGTCAGGCAAAAGGGTGCGGGGAGGTTAAGGCGTCCCGCAGACGCCACCCTCCTTGTCGCGGCCGGAAGTGACGCACATCTATCTTCCCCGAAAGTCCCCCCCTCCCGCTCCCCGCTTCGTTCGCAGTCGTGCACTTCCGCCTCAACCGAGAATACACTCGCGCAGCGAGAGAAAGTGTATGGAAACGGGAAAATAGATACATTGAAAGAAATTTAGCCTGCAAAGCGACCGCGAAAGGATGAAATTATTCTTTTTTTTTTTTTTTTTTACGTCAAGCGTTAAACGTATTGAACATAATTCAAGGTGAATAAAGAGGATCGTGAATCGTATGAGAGTCATTTGAATAATTGACAATGTTTACAGGCTGATTAGACATACAGGAATGAGAGAAACGAGAGAAACTCAGCGGTGCCTCGTTATAATCGAATTAAGTGGCTACGTATGGTGAATAATTAATCAGTATTCTCCGCTCCAGTATACCACACGAGTAGACGGCCACTTACTTAAACTCCACCAGGGATAGGAAGAGGGGGGGGGGGGGGGGGTTACGGGTAACCGAAGGGGTTGAAAGTTCGAGGGTTGGCGACGCGAGTTTCGACGAACCCTCCGTGTTTTACTGACCCTTAGCGAAAATTAACGATAAAATTGGTGAAGTACCGAACTGTGCGCGTATTAAAAAAAATTACCAACTTACTGCACTTTAAGGGGACACTATCTAACAATTCAAAATTCGAGTCAAATTTTACATTTTTTTTTGGCGGATACTAAAATCATGTTTTGGAATGAATGAATTATTAATATTATTATTATTAATTGATTAAAAAAAAAAAATATCGTGACGAATTATTTTGTAAAAATTGGTAAAAATTAACGAAAGTGACGAAATTCACGCAAATGTGCTGCGTAAAAAAATAAATAACGTTTCGATCGATTGTTTCGGTGTGTTTTTTTTTTTTGTTCCATCCCGACAAAAATGCATTGTCAGTCTGTTTTGCAATCGATATTTGTCATTCACAAGTGTCTCGGCGTTTCTGCGCGACGCTTGTACTATTCCGTTTGCGGGTTAATTGGAGGTGATAACAATTTGAATGCAAACCGCTCCGTGAGGAGCTGAATGAAGCCGGTCGAGTTGAAAACTCGTCCTCGAAGGCTTTCCTATGCGCACTGGCCTCCTCTCATTCTTCCTCGGCGTTTAAAATCCTTCGGTGTCGGATGTCGTTGACGGATAACTTCGGACAGTGATAATAATCGTTCTCGCTGCTCCGATCTTCACGCAATCACGTGTAATTATTGTTATGATAAATCAATCGTCGATATTAATCCCCTTCGGACGGCGTAACGTAGAGCGTTCCGTAATCGTCACATTTTTGCGTTCTATCGTCACGCAGAACGCGCAATTATATAATCTCGCGGTCGCTGTGTTACCCGTACGAGTTCTCATTTATTATTATAATAAATGTTTGGCACGCAGACGATAAACCTGTGGCGTGCAGATACGCGGAGAACGGCAGATGAGAAGGATAATGCGCCGCGATCGTTTATCGAACGGGTATTAAATAATTGATTCAATGAAACGAAAGAAGAAATAATAGAAAAAGAAACAAAAAATTAAAAGGCGTTTGTGATCCGGCAGGAGAAGATCAGCGATCGTCAACTGTCGTATTCGATACTCCTACCGATGAATACGTTCTGTAAAATAATTGAGTATTATACAAAATACAAAGAAACAGTTTTTGTTGTTGTTTTTTTTTTTTTTTTTTTTTTCGAATGTGCTAAGGGGTTCGTTCCGATGTTTCTCCAGCTGCAGGTGACTGCACCTTCCTCTCGGCTCGTTACGCGGTAAAAAGAAAGAATGGAAAAAAAAGAATAAAAAGGGAACTCAAGCGAAACCGCAAAACGAGAGATGGCTATCGATATTTGCCGCGGAGACATTGTTCGAATATCTTTTGTCAAAGATTCTCATTTTGTATCGAAAAAAAGTACCATGTTGCGAAACGTATAATATCGTGTGTCACACGTATATCATTCGGATATTTATACCTATTATTCGATTAAGGGGATACGTCTACCCGACGGTTCGAAACCAGAGTCAAATTTTGAATTTTCTCGGAAGCTGTTGGAGATAATAACATATTTTTTTTTTACCGGAAGGTCCGTCTTGCAAAAAAAATCATCAAGAAATATAGGAAAACAAAAAAAACGTCACACGATTTTCCAAATTTGATGAAAAATAATCATATTAAAGGAGTATAATATGATTTTTCATTGAAAATAACATTCCGAGTACGCATTATAAATTCAATTAATAAAAATAAATGTAATAAGTAGAAAAAAAAGAATGAAATAAAAAATATCGAAGATTTCCTGTTCCGTTAAATTTATTTTACCGAAAACACAATATTTTCAGAGTCTCACAAAATAAAAAAAAAAAAGTTTCGACGCCACATGATTTACGAAATTTGATTGAAAAAAATCATATTAAAAAAACTAAACCAATTTTACTTTGAAAATAATACTCCACGTACGCATTATAAATTGATCCTATAAAAATAAATATAATAAATCGAAGAAAAAAAATGTCCTCTTCCCTTAAATTGGAGCTGAGATTTCGCTGTCGTGTATTATCCTTTGTGGAATATAATTAGCTCGGGGAGTCTTAGAGGCTGAGTGTTGAAGATTGCATAATCTCGAGGTGGTAGAAGATATTATTAGTATGATATGATGAGGAGGAAAACATTAAATGAATATTATGCGTGCGAGTGAGTGCTGCAGCGGCGCGGAGATGGCTGTATATACTTTTAGATAGTATGTATCCTTTGCTCTGTACCAGCGTACAGTATCATGAGCAAGCAGCTTCCTACAACTCCAAGGTCTCTTTCTCTCTGTAACATTATATATATATATTATATATGTATATATATCTATATATCTTTTTCCCTCTCTCGTGTCTCGGAGGTTTGTGCCGGAGACCCGCGATCCGATTATCTCTCGTCGGCACCGGCGTGTCGGTGAGATTTTCTCGGTAACGGCCAAGTCCTTGGACCTCGGAGTCGCCTTAGGGTTCGAAACCCGCCCAGAGCGTGCACGCAATCCTACTGCACGTCCCAAAGACATTAGGCGCCATCAGGGTACGGTCCAACACTCCTCCCTCTCCCCCCACCCCTCTGTTCATACCGATTCTCATCTCGATCAACGAATTCGTCATCATTCTCCCGTCTTACACAAGTCTTCTCTTCAAATTCGGCCGATTGTTGCATCGGAGTCTATGAAAATACCACGTGGCTTCATAGTTCTAACTTTTTTTTTTTTTTTTTTTTTTTTTCAGTGAAACGTAGAAAAAGCAGAAAAAACAAAAAATTGAGAATTGAAACAAAAATGATTGATAAAGAAAATATATCTTTGCTTCATACGAAACTTGGCTGCTGCAGCCTTTAAATTGTCGCCGCTAAAATTTCATCGTAAACAGCATGCGAAAAGCTGAATTTTTTCTCGCTTTACAAAGTACTCCGTATACCTATTTTATCTCCTTCATAAAAAATATTTTTTGCGGCATCGATGTTTTACATATTAAAAATTGTTGGGTGGTTAGTATTTCGATTTTCTCGTATAATAATAATAATAAATGTTGTTTTTATTTTATATCTGTAATAACACTATCAACTTTCGAAAAAAAATAAATAACAAATATATTAACAGCAGTAACAACA
This sequence comes from Cryptus armator, assembly GCA_963971235.1. Taxonomy (NCBI): domain Eukaryota; kingdom Metazoa; phylum Arthropoda; class Insecta; order Hymenoptera; family Ichneumonidae; genus Cryptus; species Cryptus armator. The sequence continues at coordinate 23,763,377 of OZ020236.1, read as the reverse complement.
ACAATAATAATAATAATAATAATTTTTTCATTTTTTTTTTTTCGGAAATTGATTGTGTTATAAAAAACCTGAAATGATAATTATAATTTGAATTATTTTTCGGAAGCTCTCTTTCAAAGATGTTCTTCGCGCAACAGATTTCACGACAGATATTATTATAAGATAGTTTTTCCAACATAGTAGAGATTTTTCATTGAATAAGTTCACCGTGTTTGTCGTCAATGATGGAACAGGTGTATCGATATGAATAATGATGAAGATAGTGGCTCTCAGCGCCAAGGATGCATCGTACAAAAATTCATAAAAATACGATCATTCCGCAATAAAACCGGTGCGCGCTTTATCGCGATTGATAATTAATCTGTTTTCTTGAATGTTGAATCTCCCCGTAATAGAATTTTAACATAA